>JAQZBX010047232.1:0-20525 GCA_029593785.1 Cabassous unicinctus | reverse complement strand
TGGCTGTGCCAATTTCTTAAAATAAAACAACTGTGAAGTTTGCTGCAATGATTAACTCTTTCATGATAGTTTTCTCTGTAGTATGTATGTTGTTTGATAGCATTTTGCCCACAGTAGAATTTCTTTCAAAATTGAAGCCAATATTCTCAAATCCTGTGACTGCTTTATAAACTGAGTGTATGTAATATTCTAAATCCTTCGGTCTCCTTTCAACAATATTCACAATATATTCACCAGGAATACGTTACATCTTAGGAGCCCACTTTGTTTGTTCATCCCTAAGAAACAATTCCTCATCCATTACATTGATGTATTATCATGAGATTTCAGCCAAACATTCACATCTTTGAGCTACATTTCTAATACTATTTCACTACATCTGCAGTTACTTCCTCCACTGAAGTCTTTAACCACTCAAGGTCATCCATGAGGATAAGAATCAACTTCTTCCAAACTGCTGCTAACGTTGATATTTGACCTCTTCTCATGAATCACAAACATTACTTTCCTAGAATTGTGAATCCTTTCCAGAAAGTTTTCAATTTACTTTGCCCTGATTCATCAGAGGAATCACGCTCTGTGTCAGCTAGAGCCCTCCAAAATGCATTTGTTAGATGAAAACACCGAAAAGTTAAAATTACTCTTAATCCAAGGGATTCAGAATGGATGCTGTATTTGCAGGCAGGAAAACCAAATTTATCTCATTGTACATCCCCACGAGAGCTACTGGATGACCAATTGCTTTCCCAATAAGCAATAACATTTATAAGGGTTCTTCATTCTGAACAATATGTCTCAATAATGGGATTAAAATATTCTGTAAATCATGTTGTAAACAGATGTGCTGTCACCCAGGCTTTGTTTTTGCAATTATACAGCACAGGTAGAGTAGATTTAACTTAATTCTTAAGGGCCCTAGGATTTACAGAATGGTAAATGAACATTGGTTTAATCTTAAAGTCACCAAGTGCATTAGTCCTTAACAAGAGTATCAAACTGTACATTGAAGTTTTGACGCCAAGCAGGGACTACTCTGTATCCATCAAAGTCTTCCATGATATTTTCTTTCAATAAAAGGCTGCTTAATCTTCTACTTTTTATGTTTTGGCATGGCTTCTTTCCTTAAATCTCATAAACCTATATCTGCCAACTTCAAACTATTTTTCTGCAGCTTCCTCACCTTTTTCAGCCTTGATAGAATTGAAGAAAGTTAGGGTCTTTCTATGGACTAAGCTTCAGATTCAGGGAATGTTGTGGTTGCTTTGATCTTCTATCCAGAACATTAAATTGTCTTTATATCAGCAATAAGACTGGCTTACTTTCTTATCCATCATATTTTCACTGGAATAGCACTGTTAATGTCTATCAAGATTGTTTCCTTTCCATTCACAACTTGCTAACTCTTTGGTATAAGATTTTTTCTTATTTCAGCTTTCACTGGGTCTTCCTTAGTAAGCTTAATCATTTCTTGATTTTTTATTGAAGTGAGAGACATGTAGCTCTTCTTTTCACTAGAGCACATAGTGGCTATTATAGGTTTATTAATTGGTCTACTTTCAATATTTTTGTGTCTCAGGGAATAGTGAGGCTCCAGGAGAGGGAGAGAGATGGAATGCAATTGATAGTTGGTGGAGCAGTTACAACACGTAAAACATTTTTCAGTTAATTCACCATTTAATATGGGAGACTCTGAGTTTTGAGGAGAATACAGGAAAAGACCTATCCCTTCAGAGAGAATGCTTTGCGACAAATATTGAATATTTTATTATATTTAATTTTGATTTGTTTTTAAATTTCCCACACAAATTAATGGTTGAAAACATGATGAAACTATTTATTAGGCCCAGACCCAAAATCTCATGAATTGAAATTATCTATTTGCTGGCAATCCTTTCTAGCATTCATTTTCCAACCTGTAACACAATGCCTGGTGTTGAAAAAAATGACAAATCAATGTATGATGAATTTGATTAATTGACTTGCTAAGCATATGAATATAAGAACAGAAAATTTAAGAACTATTTTAGGTCATAAACATATAATTTACAAAACTCTATCAATTAATTTTTTTTTCAGAAATTTAAAGTACACCATAATAATTTTTTACAGGAATACCATAACTTAGCTTGAAAGCACTCATATTACACAAGCATATTATTTAAGGTACAACACGGTCAGAAATCACCAGGCTGACAGAAGCTTAGAAGTCAGATATCAAAGTAAGTCAGGAGATCATTTCAGAGGTTACACTTATGCAAGTCTCAGCAGTATCTCATTGACTGCCTGAGGGCATTAGAAACATTAGGGTTTATAGATTAGAATCTATAAACAGGACAGACAGCTCAGGAATTCACACCATGATAATGGGCCTTACTTTGGAAATTATGCTTCCCAGTGTAACAGAATTAGACTCATTTACAGTTTCCCTAAACATGGTTCTTCTGCCACATTTATTTGAACCTAGAGTTAACACTTTCATTGATAAATATATGTCCTAGAGACTTAAATCTTTGGTCCTTCCATGTGCCAGTTGAATCCTGAATTTCAGGAGAGTTGCAACACTTACTCTTCAGTTCATTGGACTTACCCAGGACAACTAACAGTGAAATGATGATGGACAACACCTATCCCAAGGAGCAGAGAGTGTCTGTAACTTCAAGCAAGATAGCTCCATCCATCTGCCCCATGGGATCTAAGCTCCTCCTCAAAGAGAAGTAGAGTGGGCATCACCATCCCAAAATTCTCAAGATTGGGGAATGAACAATGGACTAAAGTAAACATTATTATTATGCTATAGACTTATTATTCTAGCAGTGGAAGAACTCTAATCACTGGAAAAAATGCAGTGGCCCCCAGAGGTTCTGAGGGATGGGAGAGGGAAGAATAGGTGTAATATGGGGGCATTTTCAGGGCATTGGAATTACCCTGCAAGAATTTGCAATCACGAATACAGGCCATTATATATTTTGTCATAGCCTACACAATTCTGTGAGACAGAGTGTAAAGTATAATGTAAACTATAGTCCATGGTTAGTAGCAATGCTTCAACATGTGTTCATCAATTGTAACAAAAGTACCACACTAGTGAAGGATGTTGTTAATGTGGGAAATATGGGAGGGGCAGGGAATGGGGTATATGGGAATCCCTTATATTTTTTAATGTAACATTTATGTAATATAAAACTTTTTAAAAAATAAAACAATGTAAAAAACGTTTGGGCGCAGGTGGAGGTGGCAAAAGCCAAAAATGGAGGCAAAAGTAAGCTGTGAGTGAACCAGTTCTTTATGAATTTTTGCCTTGGTCAAACTCTTCCAATTTTATCATTTTTCTTCTTTCCTCAAGCCTATATCTGTCCCTACTTGATAGGGAATATTAAGACACTTCTAGACTATTTTAGTATTCTTAAAGACATGAGAAAACCCTAGGTTAACACAATATATTCTAGATTTTCGAAAGCAATCATAATTATAAATAGGTGATTCTTTCTTCTCTAATTATCAACTCTAGAAAATTTTGATTTTATTAAATGCCTTTTAAGCGATATCTTTCATCTAAGAGTATAAAAAATAATATTTTACTCTGTGTTCTGATATTTTTGTTAAATGGAAGATGTTGAGGAAGAAACCTTCTATTTCTATCATTTGAAGTATTTTTGTCAATAAAAGATGCTGAATTTTGTGAGATATCTTTTCTGCATTGCTAGAGATGATCATGTGATTTTTCTCCCTTAATCTAAATGTGGTTTATTACAATATTTGCTTCTCTTATATTGAACCATCTTTGCATATGTGGGATAAAACCCACTTGATCTTGTTTTATAATTCATTTTATATGTTGTTGGACTCAATTTGCAAATATTTTTTGAGGACTTTTTCTTTTAAGTTCATTAGAGATTGATTGGTTATGTTCTTTTCTTGTGTTATCTTTATGCAGCTTTGGTAAAAGGTTGATATTGGCTTCATAGAATGAGTCAGGTAATGTTCACTTCTCTTCAAATTTTTTGAAAAGTTTGAGTAGATTGGTATCTGTTCTTTTTGAAATGATAAGTAGAATTCATCTGTGAAACCATCTGGTACTGGGCCTTTATTTATTTGGAGTTTTTAAATGACTGATTCAATCTTATTACTTATAATTGGTCTGTGGATGTCTTCTATTACTTTTTTTTCATCTTGGTAAGTTGTTTATGTGTTTTTAGAAATATATCTCTTTCAACTAAGTTGTCCAACTTGTTGGCATACAATTTTTCAGAGTATCCTTTTATTATCCTTTTTATTTCTGTGGGGTCAGTAAAGATGTCCCCTCTCTCATTTCTGATTTTGTTTGCATCTTCTCTGTATTTTTTTTCTTAGCCTAGCTAAGGGTTTGTCAATTTTATGAATATTCTGAAAAAACCAGCTTTAGATTTTGTTAATTCTTTCTATTTTTTTTCTCAATTTCATTTAATTCTGCTCTAACCCTTGTTATTTATTTTCTTCTTCTTGATTTCTAATTAGTTTGCTGTTCTCATTGTAGTTCCTCCAGATGTGCAGTTAGGGTCTTTGATTTTAGCTTTTTTTCATTTTTTTTTAATATAGGCATTGAGTGCTATAAATTTCCCTCTCTGTTCTGACCTAATTACATCTCACAAGTTTTGATATGTTGTGTTCTCATTTTCATTTGCATCAAAGTAATTACTGGTTTCTCTTGCAATTTACTCCTTGACCCACTGATTGTTAGAGCCTATTGTTTAAATTCCATATATTTGTGAATTTTCTAGTTCTCTGCCCATTATTGATTTCCAGCTTCATTCCCTTTTGGTCAGAGAAAGTGCTTTGCATAATTTCAATCTTTATAAACTCTTTGAGACTTATTCTATGACCTAACATATGATTTATCCTGAAGAATGATGCATGAATGTTCAAGAAGAGGGTATATCCTGCTGTTTGAAGGTGCAATGTTATGTATGTATCATTAAGTGTAATTCCTTTAACATATTATTCATGATCTCTATCTCTTTATTGATCCTCTGTCTAGGTGGTCTGTCTATTGCTGAAAGTGGTGTATTCAAGTGCCTTATTATGACTGTAGAGTTGTCTGTTTCTTCCTTCAGTTTTGCCAGTGTTTGCCACATGTATTTCAGGACATCTTGGTAAGTTGCATAAATATTTATGACCGTTCTTTCTTCCTGTTAGATTGCCCCTTTTATTAGAATATAGAGTCCTTCCTTGTCTCTTACAACAATTTTACATTTAAAGTCTATTTTGTTCAATATTAGTATATCTACCCCAGGTGATTTTTGAGTTACTCTTTGTGTAGAAAAATCATTTTCCAACCTTCACTTGAAACTATTTGTGTCCTTTGGTCTAATGTGAATCTCTTGAGCATTGCATATAGATCATACTTCTATTCATTCTGCCAATCTGTCTCTTAACTGTGGACTTTAATCCGTTAACATTCAATGTCATCACTTTAAACTCGGTAATTACTTCAGCCATTATAACTTTAGGCTTATATGTTATATCTTACTTTTGTTTTCCTTTTGAAACATTTAGTTATACTTTATAATAATCTTCCTTTCTAAACTCTACACCACACCTCCCTCTGTGGTCTTTTCTTTTCAATCTGCATATCTCCCTTTAGTATTTTTTTAAGGGCAGGTTTCTTGTTGACCAATACTCTTAATTTCTTTTTTATTTGTGAATATCTTCATTTCTCCCTCAGTTTTGAAGGATAATTTTGTTGGATACAGAATATTGGCTGTCTTTTTTTTTTCTGTTTCAGCACCATAGCTATGTAATACCACTGCCTTTTTGCTTCCATGGTTTCAGATGAGAAATCAGCATTTAATCTTATAGAGCATTCTTTATATGTGATGTATCTCCTTTCTCTTGCTGCTTTCAGGATTCTCTGTTTATCTTTGTCATTTGACAATCTGATTAGTATGTGTCTTAGAATAAATTTGTTTGTTTTTACTTGGTTTTTTGTCAGATGCCCTTTGTGAACATGTACATCCATGTCCCTCATAAAAATTGGAAAAATTTGAGCCATTATTTCTTCAAGCACTTCCTCTATACCCTTGCACTACTAGTCTCACTCTGGGACACTCATAATGTGTATGCTTGTGCTTTTCATGTTTCCATTCAATTCCCTGAGTCTCTGCTCATTTTTTCCATGTTTTTCTACATCTGTGGTATCTGTGCATTTGCTTATATGCTATCTTCTAATTCACTGATTCTTTCCTCTTCCTGTTTGAATCTGCTTTTCTGTGATTCTACTGTATTTTTTATTTCTTTTATTGTAGCTTTCATTAACATAAGATTTCTTTATAAATATATGTTTACAAATTCTTCTGTATGCTCACCAAGTTCTTCTTAATATCCCTTATTTTTTTCCTTCATCTCCTTTTTTTGAAGATTTCTGTGGAAATCTTTGATTAGTTTTTCAAAATTCTATATCTCCTGTGGCTTTTTAGGGTGTTACTTTGACTGTGCCATACCTTCTATTTCTTAGTATGGCTTCTCATTTTTTCTAATATCAAGCATCAGTTCATCTTGGTGAGTTTACTCTGTTGGATAATGTCTTCTTGCTTAGGATTTTATTCTTATTTGTATTTATGTTAAGGTTATTCTTTGACACTTAGTTCCAATTATTTTAAATCTTTAAATTTGCCTGTCTCTAACTGAATAAAATAAAGGGTAAATAAAGATAAAAGAGGAAAAAAGGAAATGAAAAGGGGAAAAAAGAAGAAAAGGAAGGGACAAAAGAAAGAAAAAAGAAAGAAGGAATGGAGGGAGGGAGGGAGGAAGGAAAGAAGGAAGGGAGGGAGGAAGGAAGGAAGGAAGGAAGGAAGGAAGGAAGGAAGGAAGGAAGGAAGGAAGGAAGGAAGGAAGGAGGAAAATTCCAGGTAACACTCTTAGGCAACTAATGTCCAGCTAGAATTCTCCTTGTCAGCTGCACATGTCCACCTATTGCTCCATGGCCCTGGTGTTACCTGAGTACCTGGAAAAGGAGAGAGAGAAAAAAACCTGGACTTCCCTCTCAAGCCACTGGTGTCCAGTTAGGTTCCTTCTTGCCAACCATATGCACCCACCTTTTACTCTTTGGTGTCCTCACTCCATGGGTATCTTAAAGAGGAAAGAAAAATTACATAAACAAAGTCCCTGGACTTCCATCTCAGGCCACAGGCATACAGCAAGGCCCCTTATGCTATCTGCTCACACTGGTCACCTGGTGATTTTACCACTCCACTGGTGTTTAACTAGGCACCCCCTCACTGGTTATCCACTCTTCCCCAGAGCCATGAGAGTTCCCCTATGCTTAGTAAGCCTACCAGTCTTCCCACTGCTTCTGGATGATGAGTGTAGACTGCTGCTCCCTACTCCCTCATCTTGGATCCAACTCAACTGTTTTTCAGATGTCACTTGTAATACCTACAAAATTAATTCCTAGATTCAATGGTATCTTCCCCCTAAAACACAAACTGGCTTTTCTTTTTAGAATTTTAAAACTAATTATAATATTTTTATAGAAATGTAAAGCATCTGGGTCAGCCCATACAAATTTATAAGAGAATGAATTTGAAAAATTACACTTCTTGATTTCAAGGTATTGTATAAACCAACAGAAATAAAATAATTCTGGTAATTCATAAAGATAGATAACTAAAACAGTCAAACCTTCTGAAGAGCTCACATTTAGGTATACACATACATGATCTACTAAATCTAAGCAAAGGAGTGTAAGTAATTCCTTGGGGAAATGATTGTGTTTTCAAAAAATGTTGATGGAACAGCTGGGCATACATACACACAGCAAATTAACATTGACCTGTACCTCACATATTATATGTACATTAATTCAAAATGGACCATAGATTTCTACATAAAATATAAAATATGAAGTGTTTATATTGAAATGTAGAAGAAAGTCATTAGGCCCTTGGATTAGACAAAGAAATGTTAGAGTTAATACAAAACTATAATCCAGAAAAGAAAAAGCATGATAAATGAATTTTTAAAAGGTGAACAATTTTGCTATAAGGCTGAGATTGTAAATAGAAGGAAAAAATAAATTATGCCCTAAGAGAATATATTTGGAAGTCATATAGTTATCACAGAGCTACTATTTAGAATATATAAACATATATTACATATGAATAAGAAAAATATTGAGCAGCCCAATAAAAATGATCACAATAAAAAATTGTGCAATCCAATTAAAAATGAACCAATGTTTTGAACAGAAAATTCAACAAGGATGAAATAACTTAGCAAATAATACATGAAAAGATGCTAAACATCATTAGCCATGTAAATGCAAATACTACTTGAATATCTACAATTAAAGATGGACCACAGAAAGTGTTGCTGTGGAGCCGGAAAAACAGAAATCTTATATTTCCATTTCCCCAATCAGGTTAATCTGGAAAAACCCTCTCTGGTTATGCTTTGGTAAAATAGGGCAAGAAATTGTTAATGAGAATGAACTGCTTTTGTTTTAGTTCAAAATTGTCACTTTTCCCCTTCACTACTGGAACCATATGTGTATGGTTCTCTGAAATTCAGACTGGAAATCAGATTGGGTTTCTGTAGATAAGACTCAAGTAATGTGGGTGCCCCTAAGATTTAACCCCAGGAAATTTTGTCTTTCAAGTGAGCCCATGCTTGGATGCCAGCAATTCCTCTATTACCTCCCTCCCCAACTTTTTTTGGTTTCTACAGACTCTTAATTTTTTAAAATATATTTTTTATTTTTTTTTAAAAGATACTTAGATTACATAAATGGTACATAAAAATATAGGGATTCCCATATGCCCCACTACCTATATCTCCCACATTTTCCCACATTAACAACATCCTTCATTAGTGGGGTACATTTGTTACAATTGATGAAATCATTTTGGAACATTGCCACTAACAGTGGATTTAGTTTATATTGTAGTTTACACTCTCTCCCACAAAATTTTGTAGGTTATGGCAAGATGTGTAATGTCCTGTATCTGTCATTGTAATGTCATTCAAGACAATTCCCAAGTCCCACAAATGCCCCAATATTACATCTGGTTTTCTCTCTCCCTGGCCTCAGAACCTCCAGTGCCCATTGCCTCCATATCAATGATATAACTACTTCCTTTGCTATAATCACAATAAGTGTATAGTAGAATACCTGTTAGTTTACTTTAATACATAGATCATTCTCCAGGCTTGCCCCAGCTCCTGTGGTTTCTCTGCTAGGAAAGTGATGGCTTGTAACTGCCCATCTCTTCAGTTTTTTAGGAAAAATTTTTCCACGGAATCTCAATTGTCTAAGAGGTTTAAGATTTGTTATATTCAGTTTTTCATAAGTTTTTCTTGTTTAAGAGGCTGAGAGTGAAGACTATCCAAGCTATTTAGATATCAGAACTGAAACCAGGTCATTATCATTCAATTAAAGATCTTTACATTTTTTCTAAGATTGTTTAGTCTTTAAAAACATTTAGCAATATCTCCTTTAAATTTCCAAATATATACAAAATTATTGTTATTTTCTACCTTAAATTCACAGTTTTGTACAATGTCTCTCTTTTAAAGTTTATTGAGGCATTTTTTTTTAACAGTCTAATAAGTATTTTACAAATATTTTATTTCTGTATGTAGGAATATGTATTCCTTAATTGTTGGATGTATAATTGTATCTTTATCTAAATATGACTGCAGTTTTGAATTGTGTAGTTTTATCTTTTATTTCTTACTTTTGCTTGTTTTATGAATAATGATAAATGAGTTTTAATGTTCCACTGGAAAGGTGAATTTATCTGTTTTTCCTGATTTTGCTACATATATTTTGAGGAATTATTATTAAATGCTTGTGTCAGTCTGGGTCTTAGAGCAAACATAGGACAGATGAAGGTGCCACAATTGAATGACAGTATAAAAGAAGAGATTATTTTCAAAGATGAGTACAGTAGCAAGAACAACACAAGGATGTGCAGTACCTGGGGATCTAGTAAGTGCTGAACACCGACATGTGTTAAATAGTGTGTGATATGTCATATGTCAACTTGGCTAGCTTATGGTGTCCAGTTGTTTGCACAAACAAACACTGATGAGATTTTTTTACTGTGAAGGTATTTTATGGATTTAAATCATTAATAATTTGATTTCATATATGGCTGAATACATCTTCAAGCAACAAATGATATTGCCTTCAGTGATGAGAGAAGACTTATCAAAATACTTAAAAGCCTTAAAGAAAGGTCATATAAATTCAACAGTCAGAAAGAAGAATTTCTTTTGTTTTCTCCAGGCAGCTTCTACCTGAGAATTCATCAAATTCTTCATCAGAGTTCTCAAGTTGTGGCCCAACCTATGGAATTTTATTTGCCAATCCAGAATTTGTGCAGCCCCTGCAGCGCTGCTTATAACATGGAAGTCGAGTGCCATGATCACATCCATATGCACACCTGCATGCCTGCACACCTTCACACACACAGCTGTGTACACATGTGCACATGCCCTGCAGCATACCAAAGGTTGCGCACACCACTCATGTTCAATGGTCGCAGTTTGATACAATGATGATGGAGCTGATCGGTCCAGGCATGTTGCCCGTCATCACCTCGCGTGTCATCTCTCCTCCCCTCAGGATGCGTGTGCGCTTGCTCACAGAGCTCTCTGGATTGCCCCTCCAGAAAAAAGGGAAAAAAAACAAAACTGCAGAGCTATCTGCCCTGACATAGGACCTGGGTGTCTCCAGCGCTCTCAGGAGCCTGACTATATGAGGTGATATCCGTTTTGAAATTCTATGAGATTTTACTGAGATGTGTGAAAGCATTACCTCTGGGATGACTTCCCGACTCATTTTGAAGTCTCCTAGCCATGTAAACTCATTTGTCTTTACCTTTTGCCCCTTTTAGTCAGTCTTTTTCCAGTCACATTTCCAGTTGATGCTGGTAGCAATCCCTCGGTGCCAGGGAGGCTCATCCCCAGGAGTCATGTCCCATGCTGGGAGGAAGGTAATGCCTTCATATACTGAGTTTGGCTTAGAGAGAGGGCACATTTAAGGAAAAAGGAGGCTTTCAGGAGGCAACACTTAGGCACCCCATAGCAAAAGGCTGTATTTCAATTTCAAGAGCAAAAACACATAAGGCTAGTCATCAATATCAAGGGTCCATCACTGGATCATCTTCCTTCACCAGTCACTGCCCCTGCACTTGGGAGACTGTTCCTGCTCCCTTAAAGAATGTGGCAGAACACTCCAGGGTGTGGATTCAGTATTCTCTCATTTATTGAATGATATTCCACCCACTGTGAAAATACCTTCTGAACATTTGAACATTTTTATATACCTTATATTTATGCCCAAGTGAAATTCCTCCCATGTATCCTGCATCCATGATACCTCAAACCAATATTCCTCCTCCAAACCAGTTGAAACCTTTCTGTGATCTAAAGCTTATTCAAAGATGGAGACAATACAATAGTTGAATACAATTTATAGGAAAATGAAATAATAATGATAAGTCAAATGTAAGCGATAAAATACATATTTTTTAAAAAAAATTAAAAATAAAATAAAATTAAAAGATTGCAATTATTAAAAAAATGAAAATTATTTTAAAAAATTTTTCATGTTTTCCCTTTCATCACTGCAATATCTGGTGTCCAGTCTGTATCGTGGCATCTTCTCCCTCCCATTCCCCATTGTCTCACTATTTTTCATTTTGTTTTCAAAGAAGTTTTATGTCACAGCAAAGTCACACACAGAATACAGGAGATTCTCATATATCCAACATCCTGCCTCTTTCCTCCCCCCATATTAATACCTTTTTATAGGTAGATGGTAGCATTTTTATAACTGATATACAAATAGTGAAACATAGCTACTAAACATTGTCAATGGTTTACACTATGGTTTACATTTTAGACCGTAAACTTTTATAAATTTTACTGATGTTTACCATATATTGTGTCCATCACTGTATGGTAATGAAGAACATGTCCTCTGACCACTAAATACCCTCTGTTTGATCTATTCTTTTCCTCCCACCCCATCCCCCAAGGTCCATGATGACTGCCTGGCTTGAATCATTGGATGACAAGATTCATAGTTACATGCATCAAGAGTTCTTGACACACTGGTTTCTAATCCCCTATTAGGAACTGCCCTTGCTCTCGAGAGACTCCCTCCTGTCTATTTCAGAACCAATCGGTCCTCCCAAAGATGGGAGTCCAACACTTTCCTGGTCATTATGTGGGTCTCCACCCACTGATACTACACATTATGACAGAATGAACCCTCACACACTCCCTAGAAGCCTGTGACCTGTCCTGAATGCCCTCCCCAAACAACACCCTAAACCAGTGATCCTTACTTGTCATACTGCCATAAGAGCATTCCCACCTCTGTCCTTTCAACCTCATACTCACAAATCCAGAGTGAGATTCACCTGGTCTCTCTTCCAACCCTCCCCTCCAGTATCCTGGACCTTCTAACCCACCCTTCCCAATCTACTCACCTGTCAACACTGCACCACCCAACCCAATAATATCACTACCTTCCTTACTTATACCTTCAATATGCAACTGCACTCTATCATTTTACCATAGATTACATCCATATGGGTGATGGCTCACAACCTTCTCTTGTCTTTCTATTTCTTGTAAACCTTTCTTGTAGACAATAGCTCTCTGAGATGTTCAATTTCCTTCATTCATATCAGTGAGATAATGTACTGTTCATCCTTCAATGCCTGGCTTCCTTGACTCAACATAAGGTCTTCAGGATTCATCCATGTTATCCCATGTTTTATCACTTTATTCCTTCTTACAGCTGAGTAATATTTCATTGTATGTATGTACCACATTTTCTTTATCCATTAATCTGTTGATGGGCACCTGGGTTGATTCCAACTTTTGGCAATGGTGAACGATGCCTCAATGAACAATGGTGTGCATATATCTGTTCAGGTCTTTGCTTTCAACTCTTGTGAATATATACCCAGGAGTGGAATAGCTGCATCATATAGAAATTCTTCAGTTAGGTTTCTGAGGAACCGCAAAACTGTCCTCCATAGTGGCTGGACCATTCTAAAGTCCCACCAGCAGTGGATGAGGGCTGCCATTCCTGTGCATACTCTCCAACATTTATAGTCTTCTTTCTTTTAATAAACACCATTCTAATGGGTGTAAGATGGCATCTCATTGTAGTTTTGATTTGAATTTCCCTAATAGCTTACAATGTTGAGCATCTTTTCATGTGCTTTTTAGCCATTCGTATTTCTTCCTTGGAAAGGTGTCATTTCAGGTCACTTGCCCATTTTTTAAGTGGGTTGTTTGTCTTTTTATTTTTGAGGTGTAGGATTTCTTTATATATGCAGGATATTAGGCTCCTATCAGATATTTGGCTGCCCAATATTTTCTCCCATTATATAGCTTCCCTTTTTACTTTCTTGATAATGTCTTTTGAGGTGCAATAGTTTGTAATTTTTAGGAGATCCCATTTATCTATTTTTTCTTTTGATGCTCATGCTTTGGGTCTGAAGTTCATGAAACCCTTTTATATTACAAGGCCCTGTAGAAGCTTCCGTATATTATCTTCCAAGGTCTTTATGGTCTTGTCTCTTATATTTGAGTCATTGAAACACCTTGAGTTGATTCTTGTATAAGGTTTGAGATGATGTTCCTCTTTCATTCTTTTGGATATGGATATCCACTTCTCCAAGCACCATTTGTTGAAGAGGACATTTTCTCCCAATTGAGTGTGCATGGTGGCCTTGTCGATTTTCAGATGACTGTACATGTGAGGATCTACATTGGAACTCTCAATTTTGTTCCATTGGTCATCATGTCTATCCTTGTTCCAATACCATGCAATTTTGTCCACTGTAGCTTTGTAGTATGTTTTAATGTCAGGTAGTGTGAAACCTCCCAATTCATTTTTCTTTTTCTCTATGTCTTTGGCAATTCAAGGTCTCTTACCCATCCAAATAAATTTTGTAGTTAGTTTTTCCAATTCATGAAATAATGCAGTGTTCATCTTTATTAGGATTGCATTAAATCTGTAGATTAGTTTAGATAGGATAGACACCTTGATGATCTTTTGTCTTCCTGTCCATGAACAGGGAATATTCTTCCATTTATTTGAATTTTCTTTGATTTCCTTTAACACTGTTGTGATGTTTTCTGTATATAAGTCCTTTACATCTTTAGTTAAATTTATTCTTAGATATTTCAATCTTTTAGTTATTATTGTAAATGGTATAGTTTTCTTGATTTCCTCCTCAGATTGCTCGTTATTGGTGTACAGAAATGTTACTGATTTTTGAGCAATGATCTTATAGCCTACGACTTTAATAAACTCTTTTATAAGTTCTAGAAGCTTTGTTGTAAATTTCTCAGGACTTTCTAGGTATTGGATCATGTCACTTGCAAATAGGGGATTTTTCACTTCTTCCTTTCTAATTTAGATGCATTTAATATACTTTTCCTGCCTCAGTGCTTGAGCAAATACTTGTAAGACAATGTTAAACATGAGCGGTGACAGTGGGCATCCTTGTCTTGTTCCTGATCTTAGAGGGAAAGCTTTTAGGATTTCACCATTGAAAATGATGTTAGCTGTTGGTTTTTCATATATACCCTTTATCATGTTCAGAAAGTTTCCTTCTATTCCTGTCTTTTGCAGTGTTTTTTATCAGGAAAGAGTGCTGTGTTTTGTTAAATGATTTTTTTGCATCAATGGAGATGATCTTGTGATTTTTTTTCAATCTGTTTATGTGGTGTATTACATTGATTGATTTTCTTATATTGAAACATCATTGCATCCCCAGGATGAAACCCACTTGGTCATGGCGTATAATTCCTTTGACATGTTGTTGAATGTGATTAGCAATATTTTGTTAAGGATTTTAGTATCTGGGTTCATTAGAGAGAGTAGTCTGTAATTTTCATTTCTTGTGGCATCTTTCTTTGGCTTTGGTATTAGGGTACTATTGGTATCATAGAATGAGTTAGACAATGTTCCTTCTATTTCTATTTTTTGGAAGAGCTTAAGCAGGATTGGTGTTAGCTCCTCCTGGAATGTATGGTAGAATTTGCCTGTGAAACTCTCTGGTCCTGAGTTCTTAGTTGTGAAGTTATTGATGACTGAGTCTATTTCTTTATTTGTAATCGGACTGTTAAGTTCATCAATTTCTTCTTTTGTCTATTTTGTCTATTTTTGAGTTTCTAGGAATTTTTCCATTTCCTCTAAATTATCATTCTTGTTGGCATATAATTTTCAAAGTATCATTTCATGATACTCTTTATTTCTGTGGGGTTACTGGTGATATCCCCTTCCTCATTTCTTATCTTGCATATTTGCATCTGCTTTCTATTTTTCTTCGTTAGTCTGGCTAAGGGTTTGTAAATTTTCTTGATCTTCTTAAAGAAACAGCTTTTGGTTATGTTTATTTTTTCTAGTGCTTTCTTATTTTCTATTTCATATAGTTTGGCTCTAATCTTTGCTATTTCCTTCTCTCTAATTCCTTTGGGGTATTTTGTTGTTGTTTTTCCAATTCTTATGAATTTCCCTCTCAGTACAGCTTTGTCTGCATCCCATATACTTTGATATATTTTATTGTCATTTTCATTCATTTTAGCGTAGTTACTGATTTCTTTTGAAATTTCCTCCTTGACCCACTGTTTGTCTAAGAGTGTCTCATTTAATTTCCATGTTTGTATACTCTGGTTCTCTGGCTTTAACTGATTTCCAATTTCATTCCATTGTGGTCAGAGAAATTACTTTGCATAATCTCAATTTTTCTGAATTCATTAAAGGTTATTCTGTGGCCTATCATGTGGTCTATCTTGGAGTGTGAACTGTGTGCACTCGAGAAGAATGTAAATCCCACTCTATTAGTATTTAATATTCTGTATATATCTATTAGGTCCAGATCCTCTAATGTGTTATTCTAGGTCTTTGTTTCTTTATTGATTCACTGTTGAGATGTTCTGTCTAATGTTCATAATAGTGTATTATATTCCCCCACTATAATTGTAGAGGCATCTATTTCTTCACTTAGACTTTCCAGTGTTTGCCTCATATATTTTGAGGCACCTTGATTAGGTACATGAATGTTTACGATTGCAAACATTGTAAAAGATTACCCCTTTTACTAATATTTAGTGTCCATCTTTGTCTCTTACAATGGTTTTGCAATTAAAGTCTATTTTGTCTGATATTAGTATAGCTACACTGCCCCTTTTTGGTTGTTGTTTCCTTGTAAAATTGTTTCCCAGCCTTTCACTTTCAGCCTTCTTGAATCTCTGGGTCCAAGCTGGGTTTCTTGTAGACAACATATGGATGGGTTCCAATTCGTTATCCACTCTGCCAATCTGTGCCTCTTGACTGGTAAGTTTAACCCATTAAAATTCAGTGTTATTGCTCTCAGGTAATTTCTTACATCAGCCTTATTTTCCTTGTGTTTATTTATGTCATATTGTTTTAATTTCTCATTTTGTCTATTTAGTTGTTCTTACAGTCTCCTCCAACTCTCTCTATACTGTTTTTTTTCCTTTCAACATGTAGAACTTCTTTTAGTATTTCTTGAAGGGCAGGTTTCTTATTGGCATACTCTCTTAATTTCTGTTTGTCTGTGACTATTTTGTACTCTCCATCATTTTTGAATGCCAGATTTTCTGTATAGAGAATTCATGTCTGGAAGTTTTTCTCTGAGTACCTTGTCTATGTCATACCACTGTTTTCTTGCCCCTATGGTTTCAGATGAGAAATCAGCACTTATACTTATTGCGATTCCCTTGTATGTGATGGTTTTCTTTTCGCTTGCTGCCTTGGGTATTTTTTCTTTGTCTTGAGCATTGGCATTTTGACAAATATATGTCTTGGAGTAGGCCTGTTAGGATTTATACTGTTTTGGGTGCACTGTGCTTCCTGTACATCCATGCACGTTCAGCACCCTCAATAGGGTTGAGAAGTTTTCAGTCATTATTTCCTTCAACATTCCTTCTGTTCCCTTTCCCTTCTCCTTTCCCTCTGGGATGCTTATAATGCATATGTTTGTGCATTTTGTGTTGTCATTTAAATACCTAAGTCCCTGCTGGATTTTTTCTATCTTTTTATCTATCTGTTCAACTATCTATTTGATTTCTGTTGTATTGTCTTGCACTTCACTAATTCTTTCTTCTGCCTGTTCAAATCTGTCTTTATGTGATTCCAGTGTTTCCTTCATTTCTTGGATTGTGCCATTCATCATCATCATAACCGTTATGTTTTTATATATGTTTACAATTTCTTCATTATGTTCCCTAGTGTCTTCTTAATATCCTTAATCTCTTGTTTAGACAGCTTGGATTATTTGTTCAATTTTCTGCATCTCTTCCTGGTTTTCAGTTTGTTCATTGGACTGTTCCTTGTCTTCCTGTTTCTTAGTGCGGTTTGTAATTTTTTGTTGCCCTCTTGTGATCATTTATCTTGAAGGGTTTATTCAGTTGATTGGCTTCTCTTTCTGCTCTAGAGTTTTTTTCAGTTTGCTGGTTTTGTGTGTGTGTTTAGTTTTCCCTTTGACACTTTGTTCTTCTTGTTCTATTTCCTTGCTGTTTTCTATGTTCCCTTGAAGAAAAAGATTAGGGTCAGTGAAATTGAAAGAGGTAAGAAGAAAAAAGGATAATAGTAATAATACTATAAATTAGAATAGGGGCCATAGAAGACTTAGTATAATGAATATTTAATTCATGTAAGCTGTATAGAGTAGTAGGAATAAAAAAGTGGAATACCTACAATGAAATGGGAAACCAATTGGAGAAAAATATATAGAATGATTTAAAAGGCCAGAATGATGAGGAGAGAGGGAAAGAGAAAAGAAAGTACAGAAAGAAAAAAAGTTAATTAAAAAAAGGAAACAGAATAGAAAAGATAGAAATTGAAACTAGTAAAGTTGAAGACTACTAAAAAAAGTTATAATGTAAGAAACACAACAGAAAGCAGAAGATACAAAGATGAAGGAAGGAAAAGAGATAACATTGGTAGACAAAATCAGTATACACAGAACATTGGAAATGAAGGAATAAGGAGCACAGCAAAGAAGAAACAAGCTGGCAGCACTTGATTTATAAAAAGAGGGGGAGAAAAGAAAAACAAGAAACAAAACAAAACAAAACAAAAACAAATACCCCAAACAAACACACAAGCAAGCAGTCAAAGAAAGATAAGGAAGAAGAGCATTCCTTATTGGACCTATGTGGAAACTCTCAGGCTGCCTGTGTTCATCCGTCAATTACCCTGCAGGCACTCTCTGCAGGTTTTGAGGCAGGTTTTAGTGAGTAAACTAAGTTAATTTTCTTTTTTTGGAAAAATAAGGGACCCAAAAGAAGCTAGTACAAAAATAATGTCTATGTTTTCCCTGTCCTATGGTGTCAGCTGGATGTTAGATATCCTGGTGGATCACAACTCTTTGAGGAGCTTGGAATCATACTAGAGGCCTCATATATTCAAGGCAGAAATTCCTCCACTGTGCAACCATTCTAATTGGGTCAGTTAACTCTTTAGAAAGCTACTCAGTAACTTTCCCCCAGGCAGTGTTTAGTCTTCTAAGGTAGTGGTATTTTGCAGGCTGTATGAGCAGATCCCCCCTCTGCTCTCCTGGTCAGGTGGAGTTCCGGTTTGAATTTTGAATGGGACCCTGATGACTGAATACACAGCATCAAAATGATTTGCAAACCAGCCCCTCCTCCCAGGGAACCCTAAATAGGCTCCTGAAAGCTTCTTAAGTGCTTCTTACTGCCTGACTCCATTAGGGGAGTTGAAATTCTGATTGTCTTCAGTGCAGAACCATTAAATTGGCTGACTCTACCCTCTCTCAAGCCACCCTTCTGTATCCCAGGACAGTTAGGTAAATCAGGCTTCCTCAGCAGATTCCCCTCTCCCTTCAGCCTGGTGACACTTTGAGCCAGCTGGTGTGCTCCCCAAAGCTCTAAGGGGGTCCAGGCAACCAAACCCACAGAAAGGAAATGGCTTTCCATGCTTTTCCAGGACCTTCCCACTCTTGGACAATCCTCCTTCTCACTAGGTGGCTGGGGGTAGTCGGGACTCACCCTTGCCCCCTGCCCTGAAGGTGAGGCTTAGCCATCCATGTTTTCCAGGAGAGGAACTAAACACTGACTCTTTTATCTTGAGCAATCTATCTCCTCGTCCAGCTCCCTCCAAATCGATGCCGGAAAGGCTTCTGCTACATGGTCTACCAGAACAGCTCACTTGGGCAGGCTCATGTCCACACTCAGCTGTCTTTTGTGAGAAAGATGGTGAGTGTCCACTTAAACTTACATATACCTTATTCTTTATACAAAAATTCATTCAAAATGGATCATAGAAATATACACAAAATATAAATCATAAAATATACAGAAGAAATTATGGGGGAAATCTCCATGGCTTTCCATTTGTAAAGAATTGTTATATATGATATGAGAATGTGGTCCTCAAACAACAATGCAAATAATAAACTGAACTTTATCAAAATGAAAAGCTGTGCAGTAAGAATTTAGATGTTAAAACAAAGAATAACAAGTTGCACTCAGGGAAGAAATATTTGTAACTCATAAAAGTATTAAAGAATTACTCTTCAGAACATATAAGAGTGTCTCAAAATTCCATAAATTGGACAGTCCAATAAAAAGTTAACAAATGCTTTGAACAAATATGTTGTAAACTAAGATAGATGCATTGAAAATAACTACATGAAAAGACGTTAGATGTCATTAATCATTAGATGAAAACATATTAAAAACACAAAGATACTAGAGTCACAATGCAATGAGATTCAGGCCATTATGTATCTTCCCATAACCTGCAAAATTGGGTGGGAGAGAGTGTAAACTACAATGTAAGCTATAATCCATGCTTAGTGGCAATTGCTCCAAAAGGCATTCATCAATTGTAATCAATGTACCATACTAATGAAGGATGTTGTTAATATGGAAAAATGTGGAAAGTGTAGGGAATGGGCATATGGGCATCCCCTTTATTTTTTTATGTAACATTTATGTAATCTAAGTATCATTAAAAAGCACAAAAATACTGCTACCATACTCATTCAAATGGCTAAAATTAAAGACTGACCACATCAATTGCTTGTAAAAATATGGCATCACAGGACTCTCATGCACTGCTGTAGGAGATGCAAAATGGCACAACCACTCTTGAAAAATTCTTGGAAATTTCTTAAAAATATTAAATATACATTTTCTCAATGACCAGTGATTCCACTGCTTTGTATTTACCCAAGTTGTTGAAACCATTTGTCCAGATAAAGGTTTGTACATAAATGATTTATTAAAGCAGTTTTATTAGTAATAGCCAAAAACAGACACAACAAAATTTCCATCATTGATGACTGGTTGAAAAAATTGTAAAATTTTCAGACATTGGAATATTCTTTTGCAAAGAAAAGGAAAGAACTGTTAATATATGTATGATATGAATGAATCTCAGAATATGTAATTTGAGTGAAAAATTCCAAATCTTCACCATCCAGTATTTCAAAATATGCAATTCCATTTACCAAAACTCTAGA
>JAQZBX010047231.1:0-20527 GCA_029593785.1 Cabassous unicinctus | reverse complement strand
TCTATATTTAGTTCCAGATGGCATTGGGGAAAATCCTTGGGATCACAGTCCTTGGCCTATGGAGTAGACATTGCTCAGAGGTAATTTGTGGATGATAATTGATTCTAGATAATGAGAGAAGCAGACTTAAATAAAATCTGTGCATGCACACAACTTTTGTCTATCAAGAAATATTAGTGTATTGAATTTGTGAAAGAAATTGGTGAAGATTAATGAGAGAAAAATTAAAATAGAAATAAAACTGCAATTCTTCTAATATCATGATGATTCTTACAGTGAAATGTTTGTTGCTCTTAAAGACCAAACAGCAGAGAAGGGGCCAAGAATCTGAATTCACCCTGACCCCTGAAATCAGGTGTTTCTGGATTAACATTTGAAAAATATTTCCTCAGTTTTTGTTCCAAGGAATGTTCTGATTTTCACTAGTCAGGCCAAAATCTCAAAATTTTTGCTGGATTAAATGACAAAACAACTGTTCTGAAATTGTCCAAAATGTCAACATAAAGTTATTGCATACTATTTACTAGCCTGGTGCCAAACACCACTAATCAGTCCTGTGAGCTCCATGAGTTATTTTTCAGCTCTTCACATCACTTCTTCTCTTGTGACTCAGTTTCTTCATCTGTTAATATGTTAACAATGGTGTCCAAACTTATGAGCCTGTTGAGATGAGACACAATAGAATGTGGAAAGCATTCTGACTACTGCAATATCTGCTATTTAATTGTTGAAACAATGATATTGAATAGATGAGTCAGAACCTGTCAGAAGAGTGGAAGCCTTCCCTGGATCTTAGGCATACTCTTAATGTTTTCTGTCATTGATTTGCAGTTTAAATAACTATGGTCAGACAATTTACTCTCTGATTCAAAACTGCTTACATACACCAAATTTTCATGTAGTATATGATTTATTTTGGTACACATTAGAAAATAATGTATATCCTGGATCCTTAAGCATGACACTGTATATGTGTCAAGTCCATGTTTCTGATTTTCCTCATATTTTATATACTGACTGAATTTTATTTATTTATATAAAATTTTTTAAATAAATAATTTTATTTATATGATTTTTAGGTGATTAAAAATTCTATTTTTCATTATGTCATTTTTTGCAATATGTATGCTTAAGAAATATTAGTATACATATATAAATTTGAAATCATTAGATGTTTCTAGTTCATTGAACAATTTATCATGATGCAAAATTTATCTAAATATTTTTTATACTTCTTGCTTTGAGGCCTTACAGTTACTGACAAAGATATGGTCAATCAGCTACACAAAATCTCTTTTTAATATTTAATTTTTACTTTTTCATTTAAAATGTTATTGAATTACATTACTCATACATGAACATACATAAAGAATAACTGTATAGTAGAAGTTGTGAAGTTGCAAACAAATATGCATAACATACACCATACATCACCCCACCATGAATATCTTGCATTGTTGGGAAACATTTGTTACAAATTATGAAAGAACATCATTAAAATAATACTACTAACTATAGTCCATATTTTACATTTGGTGTGTTTTCCCCCAATCTACCCAATTATTAACATTATGTATTAGTATTATATATTTCTTGTAGTTCATGAGAGAATGCTCTCATATTTGTTTGGTTAACCACAGTCCATCTTCCACCACAGGATTTAATGTGTTATACAATCCCATGCCTTGTAAAATCCAGTCAAAGTGTACACTCAGTGGCCCTCATTTTCATCACTGAATTTTGCTGTCAAAAACCAGATGTACTTTGGCTTGTCTTTTCATCATTTATATTTTTCCATCTATTTTACATTTTATTTTCAACATATATGTTCTTTTTAAAAAAATACAATTTTTTTGTCAATAACATAGATATATAGTGTGTGTTTCTTAACCATTTTGATATTTCTTTTCTTTGAGTTGAATTTTTAGGTTGATTTTATTAAATATAGTTACTCTTTCATGTTGGGTTTCTCTTTGCTATCATGTTTGTTTTAGTATCCTAGCTGCTAACACAATTACCCTACAATGGGCTGACTTAACAGCAGAAATGTGTTGGCTCATGGTTTCAGAGGCTAGAAGGCTTGCTTCCCCCCAGGTTCAGTATCTTCTGTCTAGCCAGCAGTCTTTCAGATTCTTTGGCTTTTCCATCACAGTGTAATGTGCATGGATATATTTTCTCCCTTCTCTTCAGCTTCTGGCTGTTCATCAGGACTTCGTTCTCTGCCTTTCTCTATGAGACTTCCTTTAATAGCATGAACACCCATCCTGATGCAGTTGGGCCACACTTTAACTGAAGCAGCCTCATCAAAACTTCCTGTTCACAGTGGGCTCACACCTACAGGAATGGATTAAGATTAAGAACATGATTTTCTGGGGTACATAATTCCATGTTACCTCAATGTGTTTTTGTTTGATATTTGCTACATTTATTTTTGCCTCATTTTTCCTAATGGATTAAGAAAACATATTTTATTTTTTAAATATTTCTCTTCCAGTAGTCATTTATTTATAAACCATATATCTCATTTTTAGTTATTATCTTAGATATTTCAGTATTCATCTTCTACTCATCACTGTCTGCCTTAACTTAGCATTTTCACAACTTTCAGTATACACATATTTAACATTCCCAGTGCATGTCATTCCTTGACACATCCAGTGATTTAATCTGGAATGATTTTCCTTTAACTTCAAGAACTTCTGTTAACATTTCTCATAACATAGGGCTGATAGGACTGCATTTTTCTCTGCTATAATTCATGTGAATATATGTTTGTTTTTTCATAGGTCTCAAAATCCCCATGATGTATCAAATACTTTGACTTTTGTTGTTGGTTTTTATTACTATATTACTACTCTTGAACTGTTAAAGTGAGAAAGTTTGGGAAGGGCAGGGTGTGGGGCATATGAGAATCCCTAGTATTTTTTATGTAGCATTTATATAATCCAAAGCTTCTTTATAAATTAAAAATTAAAAACTAAACAGTAAAGAAAATTTAAAAATAAATTCTCTTTTTTTTGACTACACTTGCTCACCATATGTCTATCAGATTATTTCAATTTGTTGTATCACTGGTTTTATATTTCATTGCCAGGAGTATTTAACTATATGAACAATTTGCCTGTTATTTATCCATTTTCCTAACTGGTTATTTTGGTCATTACCATATTTTGGTTATTAGGAAAAGAAATCCCCTATAAAAATGGCTGTGCTTGTGTTTTTTGTTCCACATCAATACAGTTTTCTCTTGTGTATATAGAAAATAAACTGCAGGATCATAAAGCATATGTATGTCTTGACAGAGTAGGCACTAGCAAGCTATTTCTAAAGTGAGGGCACCATTTCACATTCTTATTCTTTCTGTATAATAAGGCCATCTCCTTCATATACATGACAACATTTGTACAAAGATTCCTTAAAACTTTAGGAAATCTAATAGGTGTATAATGGTATCACACAGAGGTTTCAATCTACATTTCCAAAATAAGTTTCATGTTGACAACATTTTCATAAGCTTATCAGGCATTCAGACATACTCTTTATGAAATGCTTCTTCGACTCTTTTGTTCAATTTATAATTGGATTTGTCATAGGTGTTGTACATATCCTGGATAAGAATCTGTCATCATAGAATATTTTTAATGACTTCTAATCCAATCTATGGCTTTCTTTTCATCTCAAAGAAGAATGTCAGTGAATAAACAGAAATTCACAATTTTATGAAGTATAAATTCATTTGTTTTTACCTTATAGGTAGTACCTTTATCAGCATGATTCCTAAATTCTTGCCTATTCCAAAGCAGGAAATCCCTTTTGGGAAGGCTTTTTTGTTTCTCAAATATTTGTTTGTTATATTGCTCTTCTAAATAGACAAAAATATTTTCCTGTTTTCTACTTCATATTAATAAAATTTGAGAAGTATGGAAAATAACTTTTTCAATATAAATATCAATTTTTTCCAGTAACTTTTATTGAAAGAACTGTTATTTAGCCCTTTGAATTGACATGCTGCCTTGTCATATATAAGGGTAAAGTATATATGTGGGTAGATATAAAATCTCTATTCTGTTCCAGTGGTCTTTTTATCAGTCTTTTCACCAATACCATATGGATTAATTACTGTTGCTCTGTAGAAATCATGAATTTTGCTAGTGTAAATTATCTAAATTTATTGTTCTTCAAAATTTTCATAGATTTTTGAATCATTGGTTCCCTTATATAAATTTTAAAAATAGCTAATTTTTTTAAGATATTAAACAAACACACACGCACAAAGAAAGAAAAACTACTGGAATTTTTATTCAAATTTATTTGGATTGAGTAGATAATTTGGTAAGAATTAATATCTTAAAAATATAGAATTTTCTTATGTATGTTTATGAAATTCCTTGAAATGATTGAAAGGCAAATTATGAAACTGTTGCAACTTGTGGAGGGGGATTATAATTGAGGCCAAAAATAGACTTATTGAAAGGCTGGGAGGAAAACCTAGGGATAGAGTTGTTTTGAGGAACAATGTCTTTGTAAAACATCAGATGTATAACAGAAAAACTATGAAGAGACATGCATGCTTCAGGCATGATACGTGTTCAAAAAAAGACATGAGAACATCCTAAACTTTCTCTTTTCACTAATCTGCAGCCTCAAAACACAGGAATTCAAGAGTAAAGCAATTTTTAAAGAGCTGGAACCTAGCCAAAAAATTGAAAAGACCAGGAGAGCTTTCCTGTTTTTTTTCTTCCCTTTCCCCCGGCTTCAGTTGTTTAAAAGAATCTCTGTCATGGTACTAGTTGACCACAAATTACAGGAGAAGAGATGTCAAAAACACACACAACAAATATAGCACTGTACAACAAAAACAGTTAATCCTAATATAAACTATGGAATACAATTAGTAATATAACTATAATAATGTTGTTTTATCAATTATTTCAAAGATACCACATTAATGAAGAATGTTAATAATTGGGAAAACTGCGTGAAGGGGGTGTAAGAGAGCTCTGCATTTTATGAATGATCTTTCCATAAACCTAAAACTTGTCTTTAAAAAAATATACTTAATAATAAACTATTGTCACCAAGATGCATTGTAAGATAGCCTGGTGAATATCTCAATTCGGAAACAGTGAAAAAAAATGCAGAATAAGCTTTCTGAAAACCCTGGAAAGTGATCAAACCTCAAGAACAACTCAATAAATGCTGAATTAGAAAAAGAAATCTAAATTTCCTTGGAATACTTCAGGAAAAATTCACCCCACTGGACCCCTCTACCAAATTCTTATATGCATTGAAGTTTGTGTGATTCATAGCAGAGGTTTGGTGGCAAAGGTGCATTTAAAGGCAGCTCTCTGAGTACTGACTGAACAATGGTGGCAGCTTGAGGACCTGCACATCCAATAAGGGTCCCTGAAGGCAGACTAACAGGGTGGCTGTGTGTTCTGCACACATTCCAGCTAGAGACACTAGAGCCTGAATAGTTCTCCTATATGAATATATTGGGCAACTTTGTTAACCTCAACTGGCTCCAGAAAAGGCAGACTCAGGGCATAGGTCAGGGTTCCTGAAATTCGAAGTTATGGGGCAAAAAGTCAATGAATTAGGGGGTTTAAGCCATAGAGCAGTCACCCTGCTGAAAGCTGGAATGAGAAGGCAAGCCAGAGGGAGTGGAGCTGAGCTGACTCTATCTGTAAGAGAGGGGGAAAACTGTAATTAAAACAAAAAGCATAGCCCAGAACCTATGGAAACCAAGCTGGTGAGAGGAACTTATTTTCTGGAAGGGAAACAGTCACATATATTGGGTAATTTTTGAAAGCCACCAGACTTGTAAGGGAAAGTAGTATAAACTGGGCTAAGTTTTGTTAGGAGCCTCATCACAGAATGTATCTTCAATAAAACCTCAGGTAAGAGGGGAAATCTGATATTCAGTGTTAGCAAATCAAAACAATCAAATACCAGACTTTTACAAAAATTCACAAAAGCGTCAAAGAAACCGGAAGAGATGGCCATTTAAAGGGACAAAATAAAACAATATAGGATACTCAGATTTTGGAACAAATAATAAAAAATAGTTAGTCATATCTGTATAAGTTCAATGAGGTAATGGAAAGGATGTATAAAGAACTAGAGGAAATGAAGAAGATGCATCAATGGAAAGAGGAATTTGAAATCTTTAAAAGGCATCAAACTGAACTTTTCTGGATGAATATTGCAATATATATAGTAAAAGTACTCCAGAGGGGTTCAAAACCAGAAATAAAAAGACTTAAAAAAATCAGTGAACTAGGAAAAAAGATGACTGAAATATTTCAACCTGAAGAGCAGAAAGAAAAAAGAATGAAAAAACTGGGACAAATCCCAAGGGGCATGTGGGACAACATAAATGTTACCAATGTATGCATTATGGAAATCCCAGAAAAAAAGAGAACTAGAAAGTGAAAAAAAGGTTAATTGAAAAAAAATAATGGCTAAAAACTTCCACAAATCATAAAGCTTGGAGGTGAGAAGGCAGAGGTATGACATTTTTAAAGTATAGATAGAGAAAAGTGCTGGGCAATAATTTTATTTCTGGTAAAACTATCTTTCAAAAAATGATGGAGAGATCCTTGAGGGCTGAAAGAGGTGGGATTTGAGTCCTCCAGTAACCCAGCAGGCAGTGCAGCCTAGAGATCCTGCAAAGGACCCTAGGAGCAGTTGCAGCTGCTTTCCCAGGAGCCCGTGTGGCCGAGATTTCCAAAATGCTTTGGAGTTTTTAACAGAACATAAGAAAGGTCCAGAATAGATGAGACTGTAAAAACCGAAGCTGCAGCAAGGGGGATTAGTGCCAATGCATCATCAAAAAAGACAAACAGAGTTAGTGGAGGAAAATCTCCCTGTTTCTGTGTTTCCCACGGAGCTATATTTTATACAGATGATAGACAACACATAAGCAAGTGTTGACTCTATATAACCCAAATGAGTTTGTCTTAAAGTTCAAAGTGTGATTCATCATAGAGTTGTTCCATCCTGTCACTATGATGTGATAGACAAATTCCGTCTCCAAGTTTTAGAGCAAATCCAGAGGAAAGCTTTAGGAAGGAAAGATGTTGTTGCTACTCTTCTTCCAACAAAAGGAAGAACAGGAAAAAGGATTAAAGGAACATTTAACAGAATTTTTTTTTCTGAGAAATCATTTCAACCAGCTCTCCGGCTTTAGTGAGGTTCAATTAAACTTTGCACAACACCTAAGAAAACAAATCTGTCTGCTCAGGGCATAGTTTACTAACCATCTTCCTGGAGTGGTGTGCATTGCAGCCCTAATGCTTCCTATGGTGGGGAATGGGGAATTGCTGGTATTGCTCTACCTCCGTGTAAGGGTGAATCAAAAATTAGTGGTCACTTATATTTTAAGTCTTAATCACAATGGCTCTACTGAGAACATGAGCAAGGATTTCAGTTGACTTCTGAAGTCTTTTTATATTCAAAACATCATGAATATGGACTGCCTTTGTCTCTATCTCACTCCATTAACATGCTATAAACTGTTGAATGATTTAAAATATTTGCAAATATAGAATATATATTTTAAATTGCTATAATTTTATTTGAAAGACTCTAGCAAATTATGTTATAGACAGCAAGGATGCTTCTGAGTGACACTTATGCCATTATTTGAAGAAATTATTTTTATATCTATACCTATTGCAAAAAAGACGTTAATTAAAACAACATTTGTTATTTTGTCATCTTTTTTCTAATCACTTTGATTTTAAGGTCATGTGTCTGTCAAAGTTAAAGGCATAAAAGAGTAAACTGACCAGCCTAAAAAATGAAAAATACATTTATTTTTTGGTTACAAGCGTCAATGTTACTATTTAAATTATACCTTCTCCTCTAGCACCATAAACAGGTCCCATGGTGTTTCTAAAATAAGAGTTTTACAGTTAATGTGTGGATGTTAATAAAAGCATAAGGCACTGAGGGATCATGCTTATCCTAGGGTTTCATAGAAGATATAAGGATATATTTGCTTCATCCAGTGAACTACAAAATAGGTTGTGGCCAGATGCCAAGCATTTTTTTCTTTTTAACTAAAAATCCACTAGAAATAAGGCAATCTCTTTATTTGGTTTAAGAGTTATAAAGGATGAAAGGCATTTGTTTAGCTGGTAGGTTCACCCTGGCTTTAACCATGGATGACATTTTAGGGTAACAGAGGGAAAAAGCAATTTTATCTTTTCTCCAAAGCTCCTTTGCCTGACTGATTGTAATGATTTGCTCAAATTAGGATTACTAGATGCTGGGTCGTTCGCATGCAGATCATTTTCTTCTTTGAACTCTAAACCAAGGATAGAAAATCCTTGATAACAGTGCTATTTTGTATGTCATTGAGATTTTTTAAGTTTTTATTTATTATTAAAGTTTTATTTAATATTAAATTTTTACCAAAAAAGTTTCCTTAAGCACTGTTTGCATTTCTTTATAGTCTCTTCTTATATCCGACATAAATATGACATTTTAAATAAAACAGTTATTATATTTTGACTTAGGATTTTCATCTGAGTATACAATGCAATATGTAGAGACTCTTGAAAATTATTTTTCAGATCTTTTTACAGAATGAATTCATGCAATGCTACTGTAGTATTCTCAAGGACTATATGTAAACACAAAATGTATACTAGAGACTGGTTTTTGGAGAAAGCAGGACTTTGCTTCTAAAAAGCTTTTATGTATACCCTTTCACAGAAAATCCTCATTGTTTAACCAGTTGGGGAGCATAAATCATTATTATGGATCATGTCTATACATTGTGCAATGACTGAAAAATATAAATGTAATCTCTGAATTTTGTAAAACAAAACAAAAACTGGAGGCTATTTATTTCCCTGTTCAGCTCAACTTGTGGGTGTGTGTATACACGTGTGTGACAACACATTGTAAAGGAAAGAAATTACTTAAAAAGGAAAGAAAATGGAGAAAAAATGATGGAAAGTTTAAGATGTTGTTATATAAATAAATTTGAGGGAGTTCATCACCACTAGACCTGCCCTAAAAGAAATGTTAAAGAGAGTTGTTTAGGTTGAAAGGAATGTACAGTAGATAGCAACTTTAAGCTCTATGATGAAAGAAAGAAATTTGGTAAAGCCAAGTGCAGGGTAAATACAAATTTCAGTATAACTTTATTCATGATAACTCTATTTTTTATTTCCTACATGACATAGAATACAGTTACATAAGAAATAATATTATTTATATTTCTATTTGATTGGGTAAGGAATATTTAAAAAGATATTATATGACAAGAACAACCTAAAGAGTGGGAACAGAGGTATATATGAAAAGAGATTTTTTTGTTACTGAAGAGAGCCAGGTATCATTTCAAACTAGTTTGTTATGGGTTTAGGATGTTAAATATAAAACCAAAGGTAAACCACAAATAAAGTATCTGAAATAAAAACAGAAAAGGAGCTGAGAATGTATCAATCTGTTTAAATCAGTTGATCATTCTGTTTCCCACAAGTGACCAAAAGTTAATGAAAAGATGTTTAAAATCAAGAGCTATTAGGGAAATGCAGATCAAAACTATGAGATATAATTTCATGCATTATAGAATGGACATTTCTAAAAAAAACTGTAAGTGCCACAAGGGATATTGAGAAATAGGAATACTCCTCCACTGTTTGTAAGAGTGAAAAATGGTGCAGCCTTTGTGAAGGACAGTTTTGCATTTCCTCAGGAAACTAAATATAGAAGTGTCATATGATCCAGCAATCCCACCATTAAGAATATATTCAGAAGAACTGAAAGCAAGGACTCAAACAGACATTTGCAAATTGTTTTCATAGCAGCATTATTCAGAATTGCTAAATGATGGAAACAACCCAAGCATCCATCAACTGAAGAATGGATAAAGTAAATGTGGTACAGTATGTATACAGTGGGATTCTATTCAGCTTTCAGAAGAAATAAAGTCAGGATGCATATGACAACATGGATGAACCCAACGGCCATCATGTTGAGTGAAATAAGTCAGTTACAAAAGGATAAATATTGCATGGATTTACAAATATGAATTATATATACTGAATAAATACAAGGAGTTAAACTCTAGAGCATAAGTTACTAAGAGATAAAAAGAAGGTTAAGAAAGGGGAGCTGATGCTTAATGTATGTCAAAGTTTTAATAAGTTTAATTGTAAATGTGTAGAAGTGGATAGAGTCAATGGTAACATATCATTATGAGTATAACTAACACTGCTTGTGTATTAAGGTGATGGTTGTTGAAAGTGGTAATCTAGAGATGTAAATGTCAATGGAAAGAAAGCTAGAGGATAATCTAGGGACTTTAAAACAGAGAACTTGTTGGATGAGGATTGTGGTTAATAGTACAAATACAAGAATGTTCTATTAACTAGGATAAATGTTCATCAATATTACAAGGGTTTAAAAATATGATACATGGAAAAATGCAACTAATGTAACTTATGTTCTATGGTTAATAGTAATACTGTAATATTTTAACATCAATGGTGAAGATGGTACTTTATCAATTCAGAGTGTCAACAATAGGGACAAATAAAGAAGTATGGGATTTTTCCTCTTGGAACTATGTAAGCATTATAAAATTGACTTGGGTGATGACAGCACAATATGGTAAAACTGAAAGCTAACTGAGTGTCCACGTTGGATGGATTGTATAAAGCATGGGGCTATAGAACATAGTGATCCGCTTGGTGGATGTTGGACTGTGTTTAACAGTAGAAATATGAGAACATTCCCACATGAACTATAACAAATATACAATACTAATACATGGTGTTAATAAAATGGTGGCTTGTGGGAAAAATACACCAATTTTAAACTATGGATTATACTTAGCAGTAATATGTTGATGCTTCATCATCATCTGTAACAAAAGTCCCACAACACTGCAAGGTATTGGTGTTGGGGTGACATGAGAATCCTGTATGTTATGAATAACTGTTGTGCAAACCCATAGCTTCTCTAACTCAAAAGAATTGGTGGGGATATGGTAATGCTGCATATTTTATTCTTAGAAAAATGCTATACACCACAGATATGACCAAATTTCCTTGTCAATCATACTGTTTTACTCTGAGTCTTCTCTGAAAGCACACAGGAAGAACTTCATAGGACAATCAAGGCAAGTTTATAATTTAAGTAACACCTGTCAATTATCATAACCCTGGCAGAAAAGTGATGTTGGGACACTGTCAGGTGTCCTGACAGAAAGGGTTTTTTAAATAGCGTGAAATTTATATAACTAGATAATTCTATGGGATATAAACGTATCTTGATTTCTGTAAGTATAATTTCTGGATAGATAGAGGTCCACCCAGTAGCTAACGAAATATTAAACTTTCCTTCTGTGGTACTCCTGATACATTCTCAAATAAGATGACAAAAAGCTCTGGATTGGTCTGTTTAATTATGCCCAAGATTTGCCTCCTGAAAATCTCCTTGTTACCAAAATGTGGCCTGTCTTTAAGCCAAACTCTGAAAATAAACTTATAGCCTCCCCCCCAATATGGGACATGACTCCCAGGGATGAAATTCCCCAGCAATGAGGGATTGTTACCATACGTTAATCAGTGATGCATTTGCAGAAAGACCTTGACCAAAAGAGGGAAATATTAAATAAAATAGAGTTTTTATGGCTAAGAGATTTTAAAGTGACTTAGGAGGTCATTCTGGAGGTTATGTTTATTCTGATATCAGCCAGACTTCACACACTGTAATAGTAAACAAAGCTTTAAACAAAAGTTCTCCTGAGGTTCCTAGAGATGGCTGGACACCATAGGCAAGCCACATAGTATCAAGAAATCAACACCCCATCTTGAGATATATGAAAACTTAGTTCCTCAATATAACATAGTGTATTAGTCAGCCAAAGGGGTGCTGATGCAATGTACCAGAAATGTGTTGGCTTTTATAAAGGGTATTAATTTGGGGTAGAAGCTAACAGTTTACCGGGCCACAAAGCATAAGTTACTTCCCTCACCAAAGTCTGTTGCCATGTTTTAGAACAAGATGGCCACTGATATCTGCAAGTGTTCAATCTTCCTTTTCCTCTTAAGGTTCTGTGGTCCCAGCTTCTTCCAGTATCAGCTGTAGGCTGGGATAAAGTCTTGTCTCTTTCATGGGGTGAATTTTTCTCTGGGCTCAGCTGCTCTGGTCTCTCCACAAAGTCAGCTGTAGACTTTCAGGCTCTCTCACATCCCTCTGCCTCTGCCATGTCTATGGAGCCTTCTCTCCTTCTTCAAGTATCTGCTTCTCTGTGTGTTTACTTCCAGGGATCCAGGATCAAACCTCTAACTCTCTCTTCTGCCATGTTGTTTTCTCTGTGAGTTCCCACCCACCAAGGGGGCAGGGACTCAATATCCTACTGACATAGCCCAATAAAAGCCTTAATCATTATTTAGTCAAGAAAAAGTGAAACCTCTGAATCCAGTCCAATCAAATATGCCCAAAGGAACAGAGCAGTTTACAAACACTATCCAATATCTATTTTTGAAATTTATAAATGACATCAAACTTCTGTACATAGTTACACTTATTTATAAATCCCATAATCATGATTCTTCTACTCCTTTTATCTGAACTCATAATTTTTAATTTACCTGCTAAGTGTATTTCTCAGAGACTGAAAGTCTTCTGGTCGTCCATATGCTGGTTGAAACCAGAAGATATGTATTAAAATCTTATTTTCCAGTTCTCCAGGCCTGTCCTGGACAACTGACAAAATGAAGAGATACTCCCAAACAAAAGGAGGATGTTCAACTGCAAAAACACAAGTCCATTCCTCTGTATCATAATATTTAAGTACCTTCTGTGCTTGAAGCATCCAGAGCAGACCTCATGCCAAACCCTTCAAGTTTGAGGAATTTAGAAAAATGAGAGTTTGGGAGTGGAAGTGTAGCCATTGACCAAGGCAGATGTATTGTTATTGTGGCTTTTATCTTGTGTTTATTGAGTAACTTGTATCATTGAAATAAATAATAAGTTTAAAAATGTGTATATATAGAGAGAGTGGCAAGGTATGATAAGAACATCTTAAAGATGGGGAGCAGAGGGATATAGAAACAGAATTTTTATGTTTTTGAAGATAAAATAGTATCATTCCAAACTACTTTGTTATAGATTTAGAATGTTAAATATAAACTTGATGGTTAACCAAAAATAAATTATCTAAAATAAAAATAATAAAGGAAATGAGAAGATATCAATCTATTTTACCACAAATGAACAACTATACACCAAAGAAGGGGCAGTGAGGAAAAGAGGGAGAAAAAAGCTATAACATTGTCTTCATTTACCACTCAGATTCCAATGCTAAGTACCAGAAATGGGTTGGCTTTTATAATAAGAATTCCATTTTGGGTAAAAAGTACAGTTCCCATGCTATAGAAAATCTAAATCAGGGCATCAGCAGAGATGCTTTCTCACCAAATTTAGCTACTGGTGATCCTGGGGTCCTGCCATGTGGTGAAGCAACATGGCCACCAATCTCTGCTGAGGTCTCTGTCTTCCCCTCCAAAATCTACCATTTACCAGAGCTTAGCTGTGGGAAACCAGCATAAGGCTTGTTCCTTCAGCCTTGAACTTATCCACGGGCTTAGTCTCTTGGGAGCTTCGTGTTTAAGCTTTGGCTTCTTGCAATCCTTGAGTAATCTCTTACATGGCAGAGCTCCATTTTCTTGGGTGTCTCTGTTTTATTTTTTTTTAAGGTTTATTTATTTATTTATTTATCCCCTCCTTGCTGCTTGTGCTTCCTGTGTCCATTCGCTGTGTGTTTTCTCCATGTCTGCTTATCTCCCCCTTGCTGTGAGGTCCTGCTGCATCAGGCCACCATGCGGCGTGGGCTGGCCTGCCCTCACAAGGAGGCCCTGGGAAGCGAACCCGGGGCCTCCCATATGGTAAACGGGAGCTATATCGACTGAGCCACACCCACTTCCCATCTCTGTTTTAATTTATATCCGACCCAGCAAGAAGACAGAGTCCCAAGATGGCTCAGTCCTCACTGATATAATCCAATCAAAAGCCCTGAATCAATCCTATCAAGTAATCTAATCAAAGTCCCCCTAGCTGAATTCAGTGCAAAGGGCCCCATGCCCACAGGAATGGGTTAGTTTAAGAACATAATATTTTTCTGGGATTCAGAAAATTCAAACTATCACAAACACATACAAGAACAAAGGACAAATGGCAAAATAAGTCTTGTCTTTTTAGTAATTACCTTGATGTAAATGAAGAAACTCTACAAATAAAAGACACAAATTGACAGAGCAGATGCAAAACTATAATCCAACTATTTATTACAAGAAACCACACATCTATACAAATACACAAACAGCATGAAAGTGAAAGGATTGAAAATTCTTTTCCATGCATATAGTAACAAAGAGATATCTGAGATGACTATACTAATATCAGAAAAAATAGATTTTATGTCAAAAACTGTTAGGAGACAAAGAAGCACGGTATATTTTAATAAAAGGGTCATACAACCAAGATCATAAAAGCAATTACAAATATGTAGGCATGGAATAGCAAAGTCTCAGAATATAATACAAATATTAAATATTTGAACTAAGAAAAAGATAGCTGTACAATAATTATTGGAGACTTCAATATACCACTTTAATACAAGATAGAATGTGTAAGATGAAAAAGGAAAGAGATGACTGGAATTATAGTATAAATGAACTAGAATGAACAGTCAAATATAGAACATGTCAACCAAAAACAGCAGAATTTACCTTATAATTGAGGGTATGTTGATCATTCTCAAGGATAGACCACATGTTAGGCAAAAACATATTTCTAAAGAAATTAAAAAATATTGAAATTATACAAAGCATCTTCTCCAACTACAATGGAATAGAGCCATGAATCAATAACAGAAGAGAAACTGGAAAATTCACAAATATGTGGAAGTTTAAACATCCAATGTGTCAAAGAAGAAATCATAACGGAAATTAAGAAATATATTGAGATGAATGGAAACAAAAACACAACACGTGAAAATTTATGGAATGAAGCAACGGCAGTGCTCAGAGGGTTTTTTTTAACTATGAATGCCTACGTTATAAAAGAAGAGATATTTCAAATCAATAACCTAACATCATATCTGAAGGAACTAGGAAAAAAAGAAGAGCAAACTAAAGCTAAAATTAGTAGAAGGAAAGACCTAATAAAGATTTTAGCAGATATAAGTGAAATAGACAATGAAAAACAATTGAGAAAATGAATGTAATCAAAAGTGGCTTCTCTGAAAGGAACAATAAAATTGACAAAATTTTATATAGACTGACAAAGAAAAAGACACAAGATGGAAATAACTAAAAAACAAAATGAAAGGGATATTACTATTTATCTTGCAGAAATTAAAAGAATTATAACTCAATATTATGAATATGCCCACAAAATAATCTAGAGGAAATGGACAAAATGTTTAGAAACATCATCTTACATGAACTGACTCAAGTTGATATAGAAGATCTTCGAAGACCAATGAAAAGTATGGAGATTATATCTGTAATAACAATCCTTTCAAGAAAGAAAAGTCTATGGCCAGATTGTACCAGTGGTGAATTCTAGAATTATTTCAGATTAACATCAATTCTTCACAAACTTTTAAAAACAATTTTAAGACAAGTGAAATTTCCTACCTCATTCTATGAAGCCAATGTTATCCTAATACCAAAGCCAAAGAAGTACATGACAAGAAATGAAAACTACTGACTGATATCCATTATTAATATAGTTGAAAAAATCCTCAGTAAAACACTAGCAAACCAACACAACAGTATATTAAGGGAATTGTGCACAATAACCAAGTCTTATTTAACCATGAATTCAAGAATAGTCCCCCTTAAGAAAATAAATCAGTGTAATACAACACAATAGCAGAATGAAGTATAAATATCACATGATCATTTGGGTGTATGCAGAAAAGACATTTGACAAAATCCAACATATTTTTATAATTAAAACACAAAACAATAGCAATAGACAGTAATTTCTTCAATATGGTAATGAATAAATATAGAGAAATATTTACTTGCCATTGTACTCAATGGTTAAAGACTAAAAGCATTCTGCCTCCCTGAGTTTCAGTACAATACATGTATGCATGTTTCCACCTCTGCTGCTCAATATTGTACTGGGTGTCCTTGTCAGAGAAATTTGACAATATGAAGCAAATGGTATACAAATTTGAAAGAAAGTAGCACATCAATCTCCATTTACAGATTCTATGATCTTTTTTAATAGAAATTCCAAAAGAATTCACAAGAAAAATACTAGTACAAATAAATTCAGCAAAGCTGCAAGCTACAAGATTAGCATTCAAAAATGAGTTGTGTTGGAATTGTTGGAACGTGGTGTCAGATTAGGCAGGAAAAGCTCAGCTCTCACAAAAAGATTGGAGAAGGAGCCAAAGGCTGCCCGAGGGACCTGCTTTGGGTGTTAGCAGACCAGGAGAGTGATTTACAACTCCCAGGAGGGTGAGGAACAGAGAGATGTAGAAGTCGAAACAGCAAACTAATTAAAAGAAAATATGACTAAATAGATAAATGATATTAAGAAGACACTGGATGAGCATAAAGAACAATTTGAATGTCTGAAAGAAAGTAACCGACTTATGGGAATGGAAGATACAATGTCTGAGATTAAAAATATATTAGAGACACATAACAACAGATTTGGACTGCTTGAAGACAGAATTAGAGATTTTGAAGACAGAACATCTGAACTGGAAAAGACAGGAGAAAAAATGGAAAAGAGTCTTCAAGGAATTGAATGACAACACGACAACACAAAAAAACATATGCATTATTGGAACCCCAGAAGGAGAAGAAAATGGAAAAGGAGCAGAAAGAATATTTGAGTAAATAATGACTGAAAACTTCCCTACCCTCCTGAAAGAAATAAATATCAATATCCAAGAAGGACAACACACCCCAAACAGAATAAACATTCACTGACCTACCCTGAGACAACTACTATTCAGAATGACAAATAGTAGAGATAAAAAGAAGATTTTGGAAGCAGCAAGAGAAAAGTAAAGCATCAAATACAAGGGAAACTCAATAAGATTTAGTGCTAACGTCTCATCAGAAGCCATGGAAGAAAGAAGGAAGTGGTAAGATGTATTTAAGCCATTGAAAGAGAAAAACTGCCAGACTTGAACTCAGTATCTGGCAAAGCTATGCTTCAAAATGAAGGGGAATACAAAGTCTTTACAGAAAAACAAAAGCTGATAGATATATAACCAAAGAATTACAAAAGAGGCTAAAGAGAGTGCTGCATCCTGAAATGAAAAAAACCAAGGCAAGAGACTTGGAGAAGAGTGTAGAAATGAAGAGCATTAGAAAGGGTAAAAAGATAGACTATAGTATGATATGACAACAGAAATCCAAATGTAAAAATGGACAAAGTAAGTAATTCCTTTACAGTTATAATATTGAATGTTAATGGCTTGAACTACCCAATTGAAAGGCTTAGACTGATACAATGGATTAAAAAATATGAGCTCTCTATAAGTTGACTACTAAAGACTAACTTCAGATGTAAGGACACAACCAGGTTAAAAGTGAAGGGCTGTAAAACAGGTATTCCATGCAAATAGTAACAAAAAAAAGAGCTAGAGTAGTGATACTAATATTAGAAAAAAATAGATTTTAAATGCAAAATGGTTATAAGGGATGAAGTTGATCATTATATATTAAAAAAGGGACAATTCACCAAGAAGAAATAAGTATACTAAATAGTTATGCACCTAATCTGAGTGCCCCAAGATACATGAGACACACACCAGCAAAGCTGAAAGGAGAAATAGATGTCTCTATGATAGTAGTTGGAGACTTAAATACATCACTATCAGTATTGCATAGAACATTTGGACAGAGGATAAATAGAGAAAAAGAAAACGTGAATAACATGATAAATGAAATAGACCTAACAGACATCTATAGAACATTGCACCCCAAAACAGCAAGATAAACATTCATTTCAAGGGCTCATATATCCTTCTTCAATATAGACTTTATATAGACAAGTCTCAATAAATTTAAAATGATTGAAATTATACAAAACACTTTCTCTGAAAATAACAGAATGAAGGTGGAAATCAATAATGGACAGAAAATGGGAAATTCATAAATATATGGAGATTAAACAACACACTCTTAAACAATCAGTGGATCAAAGAAGAAATTGCAAGAGAATTCAGCAAATATCTTGAGATGAATGAAAATGATACACAACATTTCAAAATCTTTGGGACACCACAAAGGCTGTGCTGAGAGGGAAATTTATAGCCCTCAATGTTTATGTTTAAAAAGAAGAAAGAGCTAAAACTGATGATCCAACCATACACCTGGAAGAAATAGAAAAAGAACAGCAAACGAATCCCAAACTAAGCCAAGGGAATGGAATAGTAAAGATCAGAGCAGAAATAAATGAAATCAAGAACAAAAAGTCAATAGAGAGAATGAACGAAACCAAAAGTTCGATCTTTGAGAAGATCAACATAATAGACATACCCTTAGCTAGACTGACAAAGAAAAAAGAGAGAAAACACAAATAAATAAAATAAAAATGAGAGAGGGGGCTTTACCACTGGCCTCATAGAAACAAGAGAGGTCATAAGAGGATATTATGAACAACTGTACACCCAAAAAACTAGAAAATGTAGAAGAGATGGACAAATTACTGGAAACACTTGAACCACCTACATTGACTTTAGAAGAAACGAAGACCTCAACAAACCAATCACAAGTGAAGAAATTGAAACAGTCATCAAAACCTCCCAAAGATGAAATGCCCAAGACCAGATGGCCTCGGCTTCACAAATGAATTCTACCAATCATTCAAAGATGAACTATTACTGATTTTGCTAAAGCTCTTCCAAAAACTTGAACAAGAGGGAATCCTACCAAACTCATTCTATGAAGCCAACATCACCCTAATACCAAAACCAGATGAAGATACTATGAAAAAAGAAAATTACAGACCAATATCTCTAATGAATTGGATGCAAAAATCCCCAACAACATACTTGCAAACAGAATCCAAAAGCACATTAAAAGAATTAAACACCATAATCAAGTGAGTTTTATACCAAATATGCAAGGTTGGTTCAACACAAGAAAATTAACTAGTGTAATAAACCACATTAGTAAATTGAAGAAGAAAAATCCCATGATCTTCTCAATTGATTCTGAAAGGGCATTTGGCAAACTAGAACACCTGTTGTTAAAAAAAAAACAAAAAATACTCCAAAAGATAGGAATAGAAACAAGCCTTCTCAATATGGTCAAGTGCATATATGATAAATCTACAGCTAGCATAGTACTCAATGGTGAAGACTGAAAGCTTAATCACTGAGATCAGGAACAAGACAAGGATGCTGGCTGTCATCTTTGTTATTCAATATTGTGCTTGAGATTCTAACTAGAGCAATTAGGGTAGACAAAGAAATAAAATGCACCCAAATAGGAAAGGAAGAAGTAAAACTTTCACTATTTGCTTATGACATGATCCTATATCTAGAAAATCTTGATAAATCCAAAACAAAGCTACTAGAATTAATAAACGCATTCAGCAAAGTGATAGAATACAAGGTTAATATGCAAAAATCATTAGTATTTTTATAAACTACTGATGTGCACTCTGAGGAGGAAATCAGAAAAAAAAATCCATTTATAACAGTGACTAAAATAAAAAAATATTTAGGAATAAACTTAACCAAGTACATAAAAGACCTGTATTCAGAAAAAAACAAAACATTGCCAAAAGAAAGTGAAGAAGACTTAAATAAATGGAAGAACATTCCGTGTTCATGGATTGGAAGACTATATACTGTTAACATGTCAATTCTACCCAAACTGACTTATAGATTCAAAGCAATACCAGTAAAAATCCCAACAGCCTTTTTTGCAGAAATGGAAATGCCAATAATCAAATTTATTTGGAAGAATAAGGGGCCCTGAAAAGCAAAAAAAAAAAAAAAAGTCTTTAAAAAGAAGAGCAAAGTTGTAGGACTCTCACTTCCTGACTTTAAATCATATTACTTAGGTTCAGTGGTAAAAACAGCATGGTACTGGCATAAGGACAGACAGATTGACCAATGGAACTAAGTCAAGATCTCAGAAATTTACCAGCATACCTACAGTCAAGTAATTTTTGACAAGGCTGTTAAGCTCACTAAGCTGGGCCAGAATAGTCTGTTCAACAAATGGTGCTGAGAGAAATGGATAGCCATATCCAAAAGAAATAAAGAAGACCCCTTTCTCAAATCTTATACAAAAATTAACTCAGAACGGATCAAGGATTTAAATATAAAAAGAACCACCACAGAACTAGAATAAAATGAAGGAAAACATCTTCAAGACCTTGTGGTAGGTGGTAGTTTCTTAAACCTTAAACTCAAAGAATGAGCAAAAAAAGAAAAAATGGATAAATGGGACCTCCTCAAAATTCAACACTTTTGCACCTCAAAGGACTTTGCCAAAGGGGTGAA
>JAQZBX010047230.1:0-20525 GCA_029593785.1 Cabassous unicinctus | reverse complement strand
CCCCATCTCATTCCCCAGTGTCTCCCAAATTTCAATTTAATTTTCAGAGAAGTTTTAGGTCACAGCAAAGTCCCACACAGAATATTAGAGACTCCCACATACCCAACCTCCCTCCCACTTCCCCACCCCATATTAAAAACTTTTTTTTTTAAGGATGATATCATTGTTATAACTGTTATACAGATAGTAAAATATAGCAACTAAAATTTTTCAGTGGTTTACAGTATAGTTTACAATTTAGACTGTACAGTTTAATAATTTTTGATGATATTTACCATGTCCTGTGTCCATGAATGTAAGGTAACGAAGAGTATTTCCCTTGACCATTACATAGCCCATTTTATCTTTTCTGTTCCTTCCTCCCCACCTCCTGGGGCATATGACTCTTCCCTGTCTTGGCTCATGGGATGTCAAAATTCATTTTTACATGTCCTGGTTATTCTAACCTGACCTTCCTAATCTACCCACCTGTTAATCTTGCACCACTAGTAAAATCTCTACCCACCTGTCCTATCCTTCAATATGTAACTATTCTCTTTCAATTTACCATAGATAATGTCCATATGGGTGATGGCTCACAGCCTACCCTTCTATCTTTCTTCCTGGTTAGCCTAAAACAGCCTTTTCAACAAATGGTGCTAGGACAACTGGATATCTATAACCAAAAGAATGAAAGAGGACCCCTAACTCACTCCCTATACAAGAATCAATTCAAACTGTATCAACGACCTAAATATAAAAGCCAGGACCATAAAACTACTAGAAGAAAATGTTGAGAAACATCTTCAAGACCTTATAGTAGGTGCTGGTTTCTTGGACCTTACACCCAATGCATGTGCAACAAAAGAAAAAATAGATAAATGGGACCTCCTCAAAATTAAACATTTTTGTACCTCACAGGATTTCACCAAAAAAGTGAAAAGGAAGCCAACTCAATAGAAGAAAATATTTGGAAATCACATATCTGATAAGGGTTTAATATCTAGGATATATAAAGAGATGTTACAACTCAGCAATAAAAAGACAAACGATTCAATTAAAAAATGGGCAAAAGATTTGAATTGATATTTGTCCAAAGAAATGCAAATGACAAGAAAACACATGAAGAAATGCTCATCACTAATGATTAGGGAAATGCAAATCAAAACTACAATGAGATACCATTTCACACATATCAGAATGGCCACTATTAAAAAGACAGAGAACTACAAGTGTTGGAGAGGATATGGAGAGATAGGTACACTTATTCAATGTTGGTGGGAATGCAGAATGGTACAGCCATGGTGGAGGACTGTTTGACAGTTCCTAAAGAAGTTGAATATAGACATGCCATGTGACCCTGCAATACCACTACTGGGTATATACCCAGAAAATTTGAGAGCAGTGACATGAACAGACATCTGCATACTGATGTTCATAGTGGCATTATTAATGATTGCCAAAAGTTGGAAACAACCCAGGTGTCTATCAGCTGACAAATGGATAAACTGGTGTATTCACATGATGGAATACTCTGCAGCTGTAAGAAGAAATGAAGCCATAAAGTATATGACAACATGGATGAACCTGGAGGACATTATGTTGAGTGAAGCAAACCAGACACAAAAGGTCAAATACTATATGGTTGCATTACTATAAACCAAATATATAGTGTAACATATTGTATGATTCACAAAAAATTTTGTATGTATCCAGTACATTTAATTGTGAAATGTATGTTTTTATTCAACTGTGTTTTCTTTCTAGTTGTTAATTGTTTATATTTTCAATTATTAAATGTACAAAATAAAGTTAAAAAAACGTACATAACTGTATTTCTCAAACTTTAATGTGCATGTGAGTCACCTGGGGAACCTTGTTAAAATGCCTATTATGATTCAGAAGGTCTGGGGTGAGGCATTTCTAACTAGCTCTCATAATTTGGTGAGGCTGCTGGTATATGGAATACATTTTGATAGCAAGGATCAATTGGTTGTAATAGGCTACAAATCAGATGTGCAGAAAATCTTTATCAAAACTCAAATTTTTAAAATGTCAAAATTTTCTCAAAAATCACAAGAATAGAATTAGACATATTCACATTTCTTGATGGGATTTCTAACACCTTTCTAACACCTTAGAACCATTTTAATACCACCTTCTTGCTTTCTTTTCCAGTTTAAATTTAGAATCAAATTTGTTGGACTTTTCTGGGGGAAGGTGGGTGGGGGTACCCCCTAAAATCCCTCATTTTTCAAAGCTAAAAAGCCAGGTAGAGGGAATCTGTTGCATGTTGCCATACCCTTCAAGTAGGTCCTTTCTCTTTTCTAACTCATGCACAAATTCTTGCTTTTAGGATTCTAGAGTTTGGACAACTGGCAGAGTCAGTCTAGATCTTAGGGACTGGACCCAAAAGTTCTTCCAGATGAAAAGTAGCCCTACAACAAAATGGTACCTTAACAAAAGGTAAGAATAAAAACCTTTGGCTTCCATCCCTGATCTTATGTGACAGACTCCCAGCAATGAGCTGACAATATTTTGTACAAACTACTGTATTTCAATATTTTGCATGACAAGTTGGTTCAACTTTGCCAGTGCCAAGTTGTATTTACTTTTAAAAGGCCACAGCCTAAACAATGCAGATTTACTGAAGGCCATGTAATCCACATGGGCCCCTCTCTGCTATTCATTTTTGCTAACAGAAGCACCTTACTACCTAACCAATACATATTTGAGAGTATTCCAGCTTACCGGAAAAGGTCATTTTAAAATTCTACAGAGAGAAAACATTAATCATTTGTGTTTAGAATCCTTCAAAACTACTTTCCAGTCATCAGCAGAACAAGACTTTTACTCAGGAGAGAGATAAAACAATCTATGATTGTGTGAGTTACAAACACTGAGACCTTTATTTAAATGGTGTTGGCACATTATATTGTTCCCAAGGAATGTTCATCTGTGCACTCAAGCACAATATGACCAATGCTTGAAGGAAACAAAATGCACATACATTGCAGCTCAGTGCAAATAGTTTCTCTCACTGAGAAGTTTTCTTGATGGGCATCAGACCTGGAGCATGCCCTGTCCAAAACAGAGCAAAGCAACTGCCCGGAGAGGTCTGTTACAAACCACAAGACATGGGCAGTGCTGACAGGCCCAGAGAAATGGCTCTACTATGAACAAGTCCAACAGAAAGTTCTCTGTTTCTGTTACCTCCAACACTGGCTGCCCTCCCAGCGTGATTTAACTCTGGGTAACAATTGGTCAGTGCCAATCTCTGTGCTGTGGGTTCAAGTTTGACTGTCTGTATTTATGTTAATTGGGAGGAATCAAAACTCTGCAGTATAAACTGAGAATTTGGGCAGACTGGGCTCCCTTACTGCATCTAGGCTACATTCCTCCATTCCACAAATATTTGTTGGGTGTCTACCATATGCCCCACACTTGTCTATGTGCCAGGTAGGAAACAAGATCCAGTTCACAGCGGTGGATACAGAGACAGATAAGGACCATGTGTGTGTGAAGGGGAGAGAGGTTGTGCAGGCCCCAAAACAGGCCATAAGTTGCTAAGCCCTTTAGTGCCCCAGGGATAGCAAGAGCCTAGGACCAGTCTCCATGAAGATTAGCAAAGATGGGGTGAACAGGCAGGTCCAGGGTCAGGTGGTGAGGAAGGAAGCGCACACCTGATTTTCAGCAGATGGGACTGGCATGCTCCAGCCTGGGAGGGTTCCCAGTGCAGCAGGAGGGCAGCCTGGGGACCCTGAGAGAAAGAAGGGGTGTGGAAGCTGGGGTCCGGCCCCCTGTGGTGGGTGCTTGGCTAATGCAACAGGGTCTGTGTCCTAGAAGTCAGAGGGGGAAGGGAAGTTGCCCTGCTACTCTCCAGCCCATCACCTACCACTTGCGTGACTTTGAGGTGGCTGAAAGCACTGTGCAGATAGTCTGGGTTGCAGTGCAGGCCAGCCAGCCCAGGGCGCTGGATACCAGCTCAGTGGTGGGCTGAGAAGTGTGGCTGGAGTCCGAGAGCATGGAAGTGCTTGAGCCCTTGTCCTCAAAGCCGTCCAGCTCCTCACCACTCCACAACTACCTCCCGCCTCATGCTGGCTCCTGCAGCAGCCTCCTGGCATCAGAAGCGGGAGGGCTCAGTGGGGTTGCAGCATCACTGCAGCCACCTGACTGACTGCCTGTGCCACAGCCACCTCCTCCTCTGTGCCCACTGCCTGACTAAGGCTGTGGCTTCCTCCACTCGGGCTCAGCTCCCATCTTGGGAATGGAAGGGAGGGAGGCAGGACTGGGTGGGAAGGCCCAGGAAGGGTTGGAACCAGTGCCTGCAAGCTGGCGTCACTGATGCTCGGGGGTAGAAAGTTTGGGAGCCCTTCCCTCAGGCCTCGCTCTAACATGCACCACATACCAGGTATCCTGCAGGTTCTTCAGCCTCTGGTGGTCCCTGCATGCACTGGCCGGGGCCTGGAAGGGATGGGAGCTAATGTGGGGGGTGATTTAAGTGGCCCTAGGGGACATGTAATTAGTTGCTCAGTATTCTCTGGAGGCTGACAGAGATGAGTTGGCATCTGGGCTCCTTTACTGGGCTACTTGAAACAAACCAGTTCTGGGGTTGAGCAAGGGCAAGAGCGGGACCAGGATGAGGTGTAGGGGTGAGAGTAGGTGGCTTAGTCCAGGGTCTGCACTGACAGACACACTGTAAATATTTGTGAATAGCAGCCAGAGTTCTGAATCCACCAGCCTGACTGAGGGGCACTGGCACACAGTAACCTTCAGTGAATAATGTTAGTTTCTTCTTTTAACTAAAAAGGTTTTGCTATCCCTTTCTAAGTACAAGTCAGGTTAATCACAGATTTTGTGCTGAGCGGCATTAATTAGTGTCCAATTTGCAATTCAAGTGTGAAGGCTAATTTTAAGCTTAATATAATAAAACACTGATTTTCTAAGAATCATTGCTTTGATGTTGACCCCCTATACACCTCAAAGGCAAAAGTTTCCCAAGCTTTAGGCTCCAAACAAAGCACTTTAAGGAGTTTGTGCTCCTGAGAGTGACAGTTGGACTCAATTATGGCTTCCCTGCACATGGCTCATCTGTCCCTTCTATTTGAACCTATACTGGGTGCTGGAGTTGGTGTACATCCAAGAGACTGTAACTTTGGGCTGTCCATGTGCCAGCTGGGCCCTGAGCCTCAGCAGAGTCACAACACCTACTCTCCAGATCATTGGACTCACCCAGGACAACTAACAAGGAGGCAAGAACTGACAACCACCATACCAAGGAAACGAGAGATCCTACAACTGCAAGCAAGCGAGTCCCATCCAGCAGCTGTATGTCTCCATAATTAGTCCAGAAGTCTGATGTAACTTTTTTTTAGTTGAGTGATGTGGACCCATGACTCAACATCCTGTAATTAAGTTGCATTATCAGAAGTTAGGAGTACCTGGTAGGGTTCCTTTTAATGAGGATCTAGGGCAGTCTTTTGTCTGTGTCATTTCCCAGCAGGCCCGTTATCCTGGTGACAGATTATGGTTAGTGGAGTGTCTGTCATGTGGGACAGGAAAGTTGTCTTTTACCTGTTGAAGAGCATCTGTAATATTATGCATTAAGTATTTGCAAATTGGGTAATATCATGGTGTGAAAAGAAGGGATCAGTTTTCAATTTTATTCCCAGAGACAGGTCTGCTAGTAACAATTTCATTAGGGGAGAGTTCGTGTTTCCCAAAGACAATGCTATGAATAAACCTGAGAGCCAAAGGTAAAATTTTTGGCCAGAGAAAGCCAGGTTCTTCAATTAATTTAGACAGTTTTAATTTAACTTTATAATTACAGCTGTTTTATTAGTGGCTGCTGTCACATGAATGTGTGAAAGAGAATTTTAAAAAATACTCAGGCTCTGTCCTTTTTGTGTGAGCCTCTATCTTGATGGCAACCATAGTTGGGAAAAAAATGGCAAAAACAAATAATTAACTTGTCCACAATTTTCAACTGGCATACCAGAAGAAGTGAAGAATGCTCTTTGTTTCCATCGCATGCTGAAATCATGAATTGCAGCAAAAGCATATCTGTTATCAATATAGATGTTAGAATTTCCTTCAGCTAGAAAACAATAATGGGTATGAGCATAGAGTTCATCCTCTTTGGCAAAAGAAAATTGTGGTAGTCTACCTATTTCAATCAGTGTGTGGTAACCACATAGCCTTTTTGGAATATACCATTGAAATTTTTAGCGCAAGAAGTGTTAACAAATAGAATGTCATCTGGCCACTCATAGGTGTGAAGTGATATCTCATTGTAGTTTTGATTTGCATTTCCCTAATCACTAGTAATGTTGAATATTTTTATGTGTTTTTTGCCATTTGTATTTCTTCGTTGGACAAATGTCTATTCAAGTCTTTTGCCCATTTTTTAATTTTTTAATTTTAGCAAATCAATTTTATTGATACATATTAATAAATCATACAATTTATCCAATGTATACAAATCAGTTGAATTTGGTGTAATCACATAGTTGTGCATTCATCACTTCATTATTAGAGGATTTTCATTATTTCAGTAATGATAAACAAAAAACAGACAAACAGGAAAATGCCTCACCTCTCATTCTCTCTGTCTCGCTGCTGTGCACAGCTACTATTTCTGGATATTCATGCACAATTATTTATTTGTTTTTAAGCAATTTTATTGAGATATATTCACATACCATTTTATCTATACAAAGTGTTCAAGCATTGACCTTTAGCATAATCACAATGTTGTACATTCATCACCTCAAAAATTTCAGAACAATTTCATTACTCCAAAAAGAAAGACTCCATACCCTAGCATTCATTCCCCACCCCTATACAACCACTGATCTAATTTCATCTCTATAAACTGAGCTATACTTACTCTCTACACAAATGGAATCATATAATATGCAGCACTCTGTGTCTGGTCTCCTCCACTCAGTGCAATGTTTCCTTTTTCTGATATTAGCATTTTGTAGTATTAATGTACATGTGTTCAACTTCAAAGAAAAATTGTCTTATATATGCAATTTTACCCATATTCGTATTTCACATAATGCGACACCTACTCTCCAGTTTAATGGACTCACCAGGACAAATAACAAGGAGATGATGATGGACATTGACCATCTCAAGGAACAGAGAGTATCTGCAACTCCAAGTAAGATAGTTCCATCCATCCCCATGTGATCTAAGCTCCCTCTCAATTAGAAGCAGAGTGGGCATCACCATCCCCAAATCCTCAAGATTACGGAATGAACAATGGACTAAAGTAGACTTATGAAACTATAGACTTATTATTCTAGCAATGGAAGAACTCTTATATTGATACAAAGGCAAAGGCCACCAGAGATTCTGAGGGATGAGAGAGGGAAGAAGAGGTGTAATATGGGGGCATTTTCAAGGCATTGGAGTTGTCCTGCATGACACTGCAGTGACAGATACAGGCCATTGTATATTTTGTCATAACCTACAAAATTGTGTGGGACAGAGTATAAGCCATAATGGAAACTGTAGTCCATGGTTAGTAGCAATGCTTCAATATTTGCTCATTAATTGTAAAAAATGGACCATACTAATGAAAGATGTTGTTAATGTGGGCAAGTGTTCAGTGGGGAGGTAGTGGGATATATGGTAATCCCTTATATTTTTATGTAGCATTTATGTAATCCAAAGCTTCTTTAAAAGTGAAAAATAATTAAAAAAAGGGAAAAAAAAGCTTGCTGGATTTTGTTGTATGTCCTTATTGCATCAAACAAGATGATCACATGATTTCTCTTCCTTTCAACTTCTTAGTGCAGTGTATGATATTAATTGATTTTCTTATGTTGAACCACCCTTGCATACCAGGAATAAAAGCCACTTAGTCATGGTGTATAAGTCTTTTGATATGCTGTTGGATTCTTTTGTTTTTTTAAGTATTTTTTTAAAATTTTGTAAAAGATACTTAGATTACATAAGTGTTATATGAAAATATATGGGGATTCCTATATGCCCTGCTCCCCACACATCCCACATAAACAACATCCTTCATTAGTGTGGTACATCCAATGCAATTGATAAATGCATTTTGGGGCATTGCCACTGAACATGAATTATAGTTTACATTGTAGTTTATATTCTCTCCCACACAGTTGTGTAGGTTATGAGAAGATATATAATGGCTTATATCTGTCATTGAAATGCCATTCAGGATGATTCCCAAGTCCTGAAAATGCCCCTGTATTATACTTGTTTCTCCTCTTCTTGCCCTAAGAGCTTCCAATGGCCACTGCCTCCACATCAATGTTGTAACTTCTTCTAATGCTAGAATCGTAATAAGTCTATAGTAGAATACCAGTAACTGCACTGTAGTCCATAGTTCATTCCCCAATCCTGAGGATTCTGGGATGGTGATGTCCACTCCACCTCTAATTGAGAGGGGGCTTCCAGCTCATACAGCTGATGGATGGGACTCACTTGCTTGAAGTTGTAGGATCTCTCATTTCCTTTGAATGGTGGTTGTCCATCCTCATCTTCTTGTTAGTTGTCCTGGGTAAGTCCAATGAGCCAGAGAGAAGGTGTAGCAAGTCTACTGAGGCTCAGGGCTCAGCTGGCACATGGACAGCCCAAAGATTTAAGTCTCTTGAATGTACACCTACCACCTCCAGCACCAACTATAGGTTCAAATACATGGGGCAGATGAGACATGTATAGGGAAGTCATAATTGAGTCCAATACTATCACTCTCATGGACACAGACTCCAAAATGGGCTCAGTGGCAAGGCACAAAACTCCAGCACTATCTGCCATGACCATAGGACCTGGGTGTCTCCAAAGCCCTCAGGAGCCCCACTATTTGGGGTACTATCTAATTTGGAAGACTGAGATCCTGCTGAGATGTGCATAAGTGTTACCTCTGGGATGACCTCCCAACTCACTTTGAAGTTTCTTAGCCATATAAACTCATTTGTCTTTACCTTTTCCCCCTTTTATTCAAGGTCTTTTTCCAGTTGCATTCCTAGTTGGTGCTTGGTAGTAATCCCTCGGTGCCAGCAACGTTTATCCCCAGGAGTCATGTCCCACACTGAAGGGAAGGTAATGTATTTATATGCTGAGTTTGCCTTAGAGAGAGGCCACATTTGAGCAACAAGGAGGCTCTCAGTAGGTCACTCTTAGGCACCCTATAACACTAGGGTGTTTCAATTTCAAGAGCAAAGGCTCATAAGCATAACCATCAATATCACGGACCCATCAATGGACCATCCTCCTTCACTAGTCATTGCACCTTTACTTTGGAGAATGGTGCTGTTCCATTAGAGAATTTGGCAGAGCTCCCCAGGATGGGAATTCAATAGTCTTTCAGTTATTGTGTGAATCTCTACCCACTGCGACAATACCCTGTGAACAATTTAAAAATATTTATATACCTTATATGTATGTCCAGGTGAACTTCCTCTCATCTGTCTGTCCCCCATCACTGACACCCCACACCAATGAACCTCCGCTGCCCCAGTTGTAACCTTTCTGTGATCCAAAGCTTCTTCAAAACTGAAGCCAATAAAATAGCCAAATACATTTAATAGAAAAATGATATAATAATGATAGGTTTAAATATAAGAAGTAAAATATAGAAAAATGTAGAAAAACTAAAAATAAAATTTAAAAATTGGGATATTAAAATAATGGAAAATATTTTAAAATTTTTTTAACATTTTGCCTTTCATCACTGTAATATCTGTTGTCCTGTATAAACAGTGACATTTTATTCCATTTATTCCCCAGTGTTGTACTTTAATTTTGTTTTCAAAGAAGTTTTAGGTCACAGTAACATCACACACAGAACATGGGGGGACTCCCTTATGCCCAACATCCTCCCCTTTTCCCCCTTCCCATATTAATACCTTTTTATATGTGGATGGTACATTTGTTACAACTGATATACAAATAGAGAAACATAGCTACTACGCATGGACAATGGTTTACATTGTGGTTTACATTTGAGACCATACACTTTTATAATTTTGATGCTATTTAACATGGCCTGTGTCCATCATTGCAGACCATGGAGAACACTTCCATTGCCCAATAAATACCCCCTGTTCCATCTATTCAATAGCTCCCTCCCCCTCCAGGTTGTACAATGACCACCCAGCTTCACTCCTTGGATAATAAAATTCATACTTACTTTCAACAACACTGAGGTCTTGACACACTGGTTTGTCCTCCCCCATTACGAACTGCCCATGCTCTCATGACACTCTTGCCCCTCAGTTTGAGAATATATCGGTCTTCCCCAGGATGGGAGTCCATCTCCTTCCCCTCATTATGTGGGTCTCCACCCACTGATACAACACATTATGACAAAATGATCACTCACACAGTACTGAGAAACCTACTCCAGGTGTCCCCTGTCATGAATACTCACCATCCAACACCCTAAACCAATTACCCTTCCTTGTCATATTGCTGTAAGAGTTTTCCCAGCTTTGTACTTTCAATCACATACCCACAAATCCACAGTGTTCACCTGGTCCTTCCCCCAGCCCTCCCCCCAGTACCATGGACTGTCTAACCCATCTCTCCACTCTATACCCCTGTCAAACCTGCACCACCCAACCCAATAGTATCTCTACACTCTTGTCATATCCCTTCACCACCCAACTGCACACTTCCACCTTTTCACAGATTTCACCTATATGGACATTGGCTCACAACCTTCTCCCTTTCTCTTTCCTGTAAATCTATCTTCCACACAATATCCCTCTGAGTGTGCTTGATTTGCTTAATTTATATCAATGAGGTCATGAAATATTTGTCCTTCAATGCCTGGCTTGCTTCACTCAACATAATGTCCTCAAGTTTCATCCATGCTATCCTGTGTGTTAGTACTGTATTCTTTCTTAACAGGTATGTAATATTCCGTTGTATGTATGTACCACATTTTGTTTATCCATTCATCTGTTGATGAGCATTTTTGTTGATTCCAACTTTTGGCAATGGTAAATAATGCTGCTATGAACATTGGTGTGCATATATCTGTTTGTGTACTTGCTTTCAGTTCTTCTGGGTATATACTCAGGAGTGGAATTGCTGCATCATATGGCAGTTTTGTAGTTAGTATTTTGAGGAACTGCCAAAGTGTCCTCCACAGTGGCTGGACCATTCTACATTCCCACCAACAGTGGATGGTTCCTCCACATCCTCTCCAACACTTGTAGTCCTCTGTTTTTTTTTAATAGCCACCAGTCTAATGAATGTAAGATGGTATCTCAGTGTAGCTTTGATTTGCCTTTCCCTAATAGCTAGTGATTTTGAGCATCTTTTCATGTGCTTTTTAGCCATTTGTATTTCTTCCTTGGAGAAGTGTCTTTTAAAATTGCTTGTCCATTTTTTAATTGGTTGTTTTTCTTTTTCTTTTTGAGATGTAGGATTTCTTTATATATGCTGGATATTAGGCTCCTATCAGATATATGGTTGACAAATATTTCCTCCCATTGGGTAGGCTGCTTTTTCACTTTCTTGATAACCACCTTTGAGATGCAAAAGATTTTAATTTTGAGGAGATCCCATTTATCTGTTTTTCTTTTCACTGCTTGTGCTTTGGGTGTTAAGTTCATGAAACCATTTCCTGTTACAGTGTCCTGTAGATGCTTTGCTACATTGTCTTCAAAAGTCTTAATTGTCTTGGCTTTCATATTTTGATCTTTGATCCATCTTGAGTTGTTACTTACATAAGATGTGAGGAAGGTGTTCCTCTCTCATTCTTTTGGATATGGATATCCAGTTCTCCAAGCACCATTTGTTGAAGAGGCCATTCTCTCCAAGTTGAGTTGGCTTGGTGTGTTTGTTGAATATCAGATGACTGTATATGTGAGGATCTATATAAGAACTCTCAATTCAGTTTAATTGTTCAGTCTGTCTATCCTTGTGCCAATATCATACAGTTTTGACCACTGTAGCATTGTAGTATGCTTTAAAGTCAGGTAATGTGATTCCTCTGGTTTCATTTTTCTTTTCCAATATGTCTTTGTCTATTCAGAGCCTCTTGCCCTTCCAAATAAATTTTGTAGTTAGTTTTTCCAATTCAGGAAAAAATGCTGTGTTGATTTTTATTGGGATTGCAATAAATCTATAGATTAGTTTGGGTAGGATAGACATCTTAATGCAGTTTAGTCTTCCTATCCATGAAGAGGGAATATTCTTCTATTTACATAAGTCTTCTTTGTTTCCCTTAACAATATTGTATAGTTTTCTGTGTATAAGTCATTTACATCTTTAGTTAAATTTAAACCTAGGTATTTGATTCTTTTAGTTACTATTGTAAACAGGAAATATTTTTCTTGATTTCCTCCTGAGATTGGTCATTATTGGTTTACAGAAATGCTACAGATTTTGTGCATTGATCTTATAACCTGCAACTTTACTGAAGTCTTTACAATTTAGAGGAGCTTTGTTGTAGATTTCTCAAGGCTTTCTATTTGTAGGACCATGTTGTCTCCAAATAGTGAAATTTTTACTTTTTTTCCAATTTTGATGCCTTTTATATCTTTTTCTTGCCTCAGTGCTTGAGAAAGTACTTCTAACACAATATTAAACAGGAGCAGTGATAGTGGGAATCCTTTTCTTGCTCCCGATGTTAGAGGGAAAGCTTTTAGGATTTCATCATTGTGTATTATGTTAGCTGTGTGTTTTTTATATATACCCTTTATCATGTACAAGTGTCTTTCTATTCCTATCTTTTACAGTGATTTTATCAGGAAAAGGTGCTGTAGTTTGTCAAATGCTTTTCTTGCATCTATAGAGGTGATCATGTCATTTTTTTTCTTTTGATCTGTTTATGTGGTGTATTACATTGATTGATTTTCTTATGTTGTACCATCCTTGCATACCCAGGATGAAACCCAATTGGTCATGGTGTATAATTCATTTGATGTGTTGTTCAATATGATTAGCAAGTATTTTATTGAGGATTTAACACCTAGGCTCATTAGGGAGATTGGTCTGTTGTTTTCCTTTCTTAAGGCATCTTTGTTTGGCTTTGGTATTAGGGTAACGTTGGCATCATAGCATGAGTTAGGTAATGTTCCTTTTACTTCTATTTTTTGGAAGAGTTTAAGCAGGATTGCTGTTAGTTCTTTCCAGAATGTTTGGTAGAATTCATCTGTGAAGCCATCTGGTCCTGGGCTCTTCTTGGTTGGGAGGTTTTTGATGACTGTTTCTATCTCTTTACTTGTTATTGTTCTGTTGAGTTCTTCAATATCTTCTCTTGTCAATGTATGCTGCATGTGTGTTTCTAGGAATTTGTGCACTTCCTCTAAATTATCATTCGTGGTGGCATATAATTTTTCAAATTATCCTCTTATGATACTCTTTATTTCTGTGGAGTCATTGCTGATATCCTCTTCCTCATTTCTTATTATGTGCATTTGAATCTTCTCTCTTTTTTTCGTTGTTAGTCTAGCTAAGGGATTGTCAATTTTATTGATCTTCTCGGAGAACCAGCTTTCAGTTTTGTTGGTTTTTTCTAGTTATTTCTTATTTTCAATTTCATTTAGTTCTGCTCAAATCTTTGTTATCTCCTTCTTTCTACTTCCTTTGAGGTTAGTTTGCTGTTCTTTTTCTAATTCTTCCATGTGTGCAGGTAGGTCTTTGATTTTAGCTCTTTTTCTTTTTTCATATATGCATTTATGGCTATGAATTTCCCTCTCAGTACTTTTGCTGCATCCCGTAGTTTTTGATATGTTGAGTTGTTATTTTCATTCATTTCAAGGTACTTATGATTACTTTTGAGGCTTCCTCCTTTACCCACTGTTTGTCTAAGAGTGTGTTGTTTAACTTCCATATTTTTTGTGTAATCTTTTTCTGTGGCCCTTACTGATTTTCAGCTTCATTCCATTGTGGTCAAAGGAATTACTTTATATAATTTTAATCTTTATATAATTTCAATCTTTATGAATTCATTGAGAGTTTTTTGTGGTATAACATGTGGTCTATCTTAGAAAATGATCCATGTACAATTGAGAAGAATGTATATCTCGCTGTATTTGGGTGTAGTGTTCTGTATATGTCTATTTTGTCCGTATCCTCTAATGATTTATTCAAAATCTTTGTTTCTTTATTGATTTTCTGTTGAGATGTTCTGTCTCATGGTTGAAAATGGTGTATTAAACTCCCCCACTATAATTGTAGAGGCATCTATTTCTCCACTTAGTTTATAAAGTGTTTGCCTCATGTATTTTGAAGCACTCTGGTTAGGTGCATAAACGTTTATGATTGTTCTTTCTTCTTGAAAGATTACCCCTTTTACAAATATATAGTTTCTGTCTTTGTGTCTAACAATAGTTTTGGATTTAAAGTCTATTTTGTCTGATATTAATATAGCTACTCCCACCCTTTTTTGGTCATTTTTTGCTTTTAAGATTGTTTTCCAGCCATACACTTTCAGCCTCCTTAAATCCCTGGGTCTAAGGTGGGTTTCATGTAGACAGCATATAGATTAGTTATATTTCCTTATATATTCTGCCAATCTGTGTTTCTTGACTGGAGAGTTTAATCTATTAACATTTAGTATTTTTATTCTCAAGGATTTAATTACATTAGCCATATTTTGTTTGGGTTTATGTATCTCATATGTTGTTTTTATTTCTTCTTTTGTCTTTTTAGTTGTTCTTGCACTCCCCTCCAACTGTCTTCTATTTTTTTCTTTCAATTTCCCAATCTCCCTAAGTATTTCTTGAAGGGCAGGTTTCTTTTTGACATACTCTCTTAATTTCTGTTTGTCTGTGAATATTTTGCACCCTCCATCATTTTTGAATGCCAGCTTCCCTTGATAGATAATTCTTGGCAGGAAGATTTTTGTTTTAGTACCTTAACTATTTCATACCACTGACTTCTTGCCTCCATGGTTTTAGATGAGAAATCAACACTTAATTTTTTTGAGCTTCACTTTTATGTGATGGTTCTCTTTTCTCTTGCTGCTTTCAGTATTTTCTCTTTGTCTTGAGCATTGGACCGTTTGACAAGTATTTGTCTTGGAGTAGTCCTGTTGGGATTTATACTGTTTGGGGTACACTCTGCTTCCTGAACATGTACATCCATCTCCCTTCTTTAGGTTGAAAATTTTTCAGCCATTATTTCCTCCCACACTCCTGTCCCCTTTCCCTACTCTTCTCCCTCTGGAATGCCTATAATGCATATGTTTGTGCATTTTGTGTTGTCACTCAAATCCCTATGTCCCTGCTCAATTTTTTCTATCTTTTCACCTGTCTGTTCTATCTGCTTGCTTTCAGATGTACTGTCTTCAACATCACTAATTCTTTCCTCTGCCTGTTCAAATCTTCTGTTATGTGCTTCCAGTGTCTTTTTGATTTATTGGATTGTGCCATTCATCACCATCATATCCGTTATCTTTTTACGTATGTTTACAATTTCTTCAGTATACTCTCCCAGTGTCTTCTTAATATCCTTAATCTCTTCCTCCACTTCATTAAGTTGTTCCATGATATTTGTTTGGACAGCTTTGATTAGTTGTTCGATGTTCTGCATCTCTTCCTGGTTTTGAGATTGTTCATTGGAATCAGCCATGTCTTCTTGTTTCTTGGTATGATTTATAATTTTTTGTTGCTGACTGGTGTCTTTTTACCTTGATGGGTTTATTCAGTTGTTGGGCTTCTCTCTTTATGCTAGGGTTTTATTTAATTGCTATTTGTGTGTGTGTGTGTTAACTTTTTTCTTTGACACTTTGTTCCTCTTATTCTATTTCCTTGTTATTGTCTATGTTCCCTTGAAGGAAAAAGATTAAGGCCATAGAAAGTGAAAGAGGTAAGAAAAGAAAAGGGATGATAGTAATAATAATAGTAAAAGTTAGAAGAAGAACCATATACGACCTAAGAAAATGAATATTTAACTCATGTAGCTCTGTAGAGTAATAGAAATAAAATAGTGGAGTACAAACAATTAAATAGGAAAACAAATAGTGAAAAATATATAGAATGAATTAAAAAGCTAGAATGATGAGGATAGGGGGAAAGAGAAAAGAAAAGATAAAAAGAAAAAAGTGAATAAAAAGAAGAAAACAGAATAGATCGGATAGAAATAAAAACCAGAAAAATTTAAGAGTAAACAAAGAGTGGTGGAATGTAAGAAAAACAATATAAAGCAGAAGATATAAAGATGAAGGAAGGAAAAGAGAGAGCATTGGTAGACAAAATCAATATACACAGAAATGGGGAATTCAAGGAGGAGGAATCACAGCAAATAAGAACAAGCCAGCAGCACCTAATTTAAAAAGGGGAGGGAGAAAGAGGAAAGAAAAACCAAAAAATGAAAAAACTGTCACACAGGCAAACAAAAAAAACTAAGTAAAAACAGCTTTCCCTCTTAGGCCACTGAGGAGATTCTCAGGCTGCCGGTGTTCATCAATCAATTACCCTGCAGCCTTCCCTCTGCAGGTTTTGAAGCGGATTTTTGTGAGCAAAAATTTAAAAATTTAAAAATTTTAAAAAGTAACCTTTTTTTAGGAAAAATAAGAGGCCCAAGAGAAGCTAATAGAAAAATAATGTCTATGTTTTCCCTGTCCTAAAGTATCAGCTGGATGTTTGATATCCTGGTATATCACTCCTCTAAGAGGAGTCAGGAATTTAACTAGGGACCTCATATATTCAAGGTGGAAACCACTCCACTGAGCTAAACTTTCTTGTTGGGACAGTTAGATCTTCAGAAAGCTATCCAGTCATTTTTTCTTGGGCAGGTTTGACTCATTGCAATTGGGTACATTCTTGCTCTTTAGGAGCCTGTCTGTCCCTTCCTCCTTTCTGTTCATATTGCTTTATCTCTCAGGGCCTCAGGACATGATAGCATGTTTAATCCGATCCCCCCTTCACCTCTTCTGGTCAGATTGAGTTCCCTTCTGAAATTCAAATGGGACCCTGTTGACCAAAGTCACTGCAGAAAAATGAATCTCAGCCCTCTTCCATACCATGTCCTCCTCTCAGTGAACACTATATAGGCTTTTGGAAGCATATTAAGCACTTCCTACTGCCTGCCTCCCTTAGGGGAGTTGAAATTTTTGTAGTTTTCAGTACAGGACATTTTTATTAGTCTCAATATATTTACTAATTCCACTTACAATTTCTTCTTTGACCCACTGATTGTTTAGAACGTGTTGTTTAGCCTCCACACATTTGTGAATATTCCTCTTTCCCATCTATTATTGATTTCCAGTTGTATTCCATTATGATCTAAGAAGGTTCTTCATACAATTTCAATTTTTCATATTCATTGAGGTCTACCTTTTGATCTAACATGTGTTCTATTCTGGAGAAAGATAAATGAGCACTTGAGAAGAATGTAAAACCCACTGAGTTTGGGTTCAATGTTCTGTATATCTGTTAGATCTAGCTCATTTATCAGATTATGAAGTTTTCCATTTCCTTTTTGATCTTCTGTCTAGTTGTTCTATCTAATGATGTGAGTGGTGTATTGAAGTCTCCAACGATTATTGTAGAGATGTCTATTTCTCCCTTCAATTTTCCCATAGTTTGCCTCATGTACTTTGGGGTACCCTGGTTAGGTGCATTGAAATTTATGATTGTTATTTCTTCCTGATGGATTGTGCATTTTATTAATACATAATGGCCTTCTGTATCTCTTATAACTGTTTTGCATTTTAAGTCTGTTTTGTCTGATATTAGTATAGCTATCCTTGCTGTTTTTTGGTTACTGTTTGCATGGAATATCTTTTTCCAACCTTTCTCTTTTAGCTACTTTGTATTCCTGGATCTAAGGTGAGTCTCTTATAGGCAGCGTTTGGATGGCTCATGTTTTTCAATCCATTCTGTCAACCTGTATCTTTTGCTTGGTGATTTTAATCCATTCACATTAAGTGGTATTACCATAAATGCATTATTTATTTCTACCATTTTATTCTTTAGTTTCATATGCCATATTTTATTTTTGTCTTTTTACTCTTTTTTATTATCCTTTTTGATTGTCTTCAATACTCTCCTCCAAGCCTCTATCTCCTGTCTTTTTCTTTTGGGCTTTAAGGCTCCCTTTAATACTTCCTGCAAAGGTGGGTTCTTTTTTATGAACTCTCTTGATTTCTGTTTGAGAATATTTTCAACTCACCTTCATATTTGGAGGACAATTTTGGTAGGAAAAAAATCTTATTGGGCAGTTTTTCTATTTCAGTATCCTAATGGTATCATACCACTGTCTTCTTGCCACCATGGTTTCTGAATGAGAAATCTGACTAAGTCTTACTGAGCATCCCTTCTGTGTGATGGTTTGCTTCTCCCTTGATGCTCTCAGAATTTTCTCTTTATCTTTGATATTTTGCATTTTACGTAGTATGTGTCTTGGAGTAAGTCTATTTGATTTATTCTGATTGGGGTGTGCTGCACTTCTTGGATACATAAGTTCATTTCTTTCATCAGTTTTGGAAAATTTTCAGCCATTATTTCCTCTTCCTGCCTTTTCCCTTTTCTTCTTTTGATGGAAATCCTTTGACATGTATGTTGTGTTTTGTGTTATCATTCAACTACTTGAACCCCTGATCATTTTTTTTCTGTACTTTTCTCTCTCTGTTCTTTTCTCTCTTCAATTTCAGCTGTCCTGTCTTCTGTATCACTCATTCTTTCTTCTGTCATTTCAAGTCTGTTGTTGTATGCCTCTGTTTTTTTCATCTCATCTTGTGTGTCTTTCATTCCAATGAACTCTTTACTTTTCTATTCAGGTTTTCCTATTCTTCTCTGTGCTCACTCAGTGTATTCTTGATGTTCTTTATCCATATTGTCTTTCCACTCATTAATTATATGTTGGAAATTTGTATGAATTTTATTGATTAATTGTCTCAAATCCTGTGTCTCTTCTGAGGTTTTGATATATGCCTTTGCTTGGGCCATTTCTTCCATTTTCTTAGTATGACTTGTTTTTTGCTGATATCTGGGCATGTTTATAACAGTGAATTTACTCAGATGCTCAATTTCTTTCTCTTTCATAGGGAGTTACTTGCAGGAGGCTGTTTGTTACTGCTGTCCTTTGATTCTTTGTTCAAACTGTTCTGGGTCTTTAGGATTGTTCCTGTTAGTGGCTCAAATCTGGCCCCTGGGTCCAGTAATAGGTTTCAGATCTGCTTTGAAGGTAGGCTGTAAAGGCTAGAAAAATCCTTTCTTATTTAATTTCTTGAATTTCCTCACATGCTCTTCCTTGGTCCACCAGCAGATGGCACTTTTTGGCAGCCCCTCAGTTCAAAGCCTTGTTGAAGTGTGTTCACTGCAACATGGACTAGATCAATGTGATAGAGGGTCCTGCCTGGAAACTAAGAGCCTTGTAATTCAAACTTTCTCAAAGGCTGTTCTCCCACCTTTGCCATCTCCCTTTTACTGGGTAGGAAATAATTCCACTCACTTCTGTATCCTCAACAACCAGTCCCAGTCAGTAGAGAGGGAGATTGAGAGGAAAAGATCTCTTTAGTCCAGGCCTAGCTCCCAAGGCAAGCAATGGCATGTCCCCACCCAGCCTGGAAGGGCTTATGGGACACAGCAGACCAAATTCATGTGTCAAAAGCTGATTCAGCCTTGGGTTGTGTTCCTCTCTCTCCCAATTCCTAGGGAAGTGGATCCCTGTGGTCCCCTTTCTCTGTAGCCACCAACCTTGAGGGTTGAGAATTCAAAAGTGTATACTGGATAGGGAAGGATGCTGGCAGCTGCAGCCGCAGCTTTTAACTCACAGTTTTGCCACTACGTTTTTTCCTCTCTTCTGAGCAATGTCCAGTCTTCCACTGGTATCCTAAACCCTAGAATATTTTTTCTCGGCCATTTCCGCCTGTGCTGTAGCTATTTTTCTGAGAGAGAAGGACATCCCATGTCTTTCTCATCCATCATCTTCCCAGAAATCTCCACAACTGAGGAATTTTTAAATGAAAGGTATAATGCCTACTTTTGTTTTGCATCTAAGTGGATCTGTTTTAAGTGGGCAAGAGTGGCATTAGCCACAGTCTTACCTTTACGTCTTGTGGATTTTTCACCCTTCTCTGAGGTTCCGCTGTAGACTGCACATTGCGGGTACCTGTTGTTTTATTTCTTCAGTCACTGCAAACATCTCAGTGCTTCCTATAAGGACCAGCAAGGCCACTTGGAGGGTATGTACTGCCAGAAATTTTTAACTTCATTGGCAAGAATGAGAGAGAGGCACTGTAGCTTTTACAACAACTCCTGGCTGAGAAGAGGGATGGGCATTCAGGCATGCTGAGTACTTTATGTGTTCTTTGGGTGTCTCTAACTTGACATTGGAGAACCTGTAGGAGGAACTGTCATTGGTCTAATTCCTGACACTCCAATAACAGGGGCAGACTCATTTGACTTATGAGTAAACTTTTGATTCAAAATCAAAAAAGTTGCTCCTGTATCCACCAGAAAACACTGATTTCTTATACACAAGAAGAGAGATCTGAGGTTCCTTGTGGTTGATGAGTATTGTTTCCTGACTGGTGTGAAGTGCCCTTGGGCCACATCATTCCATATCACTGTCTTCATCTCATGTAAGCTTTGAGCATT
>JAQZBX010047229.1:0-20539 GCA_029593785.1 Cabassous unicinctus | reverse complement strand
AAAAAAAAGAGAGACAGACAAAAAAAAAAATAAACATGGAAAAACAGTCTTCTTTTTTAGATCCCTAAGGATCTTCTCAGGCTGCTGGTGTTCCTCAGACACTCACCCTGCAGCCTGATCTCTGTGGTTTTTGAACTGCATTTCAGTGAGTAAAATAAGGGAAATAAAAGTAAAAGAATCTTTAAAAAAATATAAGAGATCCAAGAAAAGCTAGTACAAATATGTTTATATGTTCCTTGTTATAAAGATTCAGAGATGTGCCTGATAACCTGGTGGTTCACTTCTCAAGGAAGAGCCAGGAATTGAACCAGTGACTTCTTATATGCTAGGCAGGAATTATATCACTGCGCTATTCTGCCTCCTTGTGTTAATCAACCTTTCAGAAGGCTATCCACCCCTTTTCCCTTGGGCAGGTTAGATTCCCTGCAGTCAGCTGGAGTGGTGCTGATTGGCCACCTGTCTCTGCCTTCTCTCTGATATAATTCCTCTTTTTACCTAAGTGGCTGGGCATGACCATCTGCCTGAGGAGATTCCCCTCCCCTCTCCCTTTTGAGGCAGGATCCCTTCCAATCTTCAAGGGGGGCACAGATGGCTAAACTCACTGCAAAGAAATCACTCTCCATCCTCCCAGACCCCTCTTCCACATGTCACACTCCCATTTGGAGAAGGAGGCTAGGGTCTCCATCTAGTCTCTCCACCCTGAGGGCTGGGTATGTGTGCCACTTCCAGCCACCAAAGTAAGCAACCCACAATTATTCCTGGCTTCCCTATATGTCCAGTACGCTCCTAGATGACTCAAGAGCACCATCCCATGAAGTTAGATGACTGCTCAACTCTCAGTTAGAAACAATTCACCAGGAATTTTACCCTCATTTAATATCTCAGGGGTGGAGGAGGGGAGCCCTTCCCTGCAGCTGGGAGGTTTAATAACTCATGATACTTGTTTTGGCTTCTTCATCTCTCTGACCCTCACTCTTCTGGGAATTGGTAAGCAGTGTTCTGGTTTGCTGTACCCCAAAGCAGGTCCCCAAGGCAGCCTCTGGCTATTTCTTTGTTGTTTTAATGAGAGCTAAGCCTTATTTGCCTAACCTGTCAGCCATGTTCCCACAATCTACTCTCAAAGAACCAATTTTCAGTTTGGTTAATTCTCTCTAATATTTATTTTTGTTCTCAATGTCATTTATTTCAAACCGATCTTTGTTATTTCATTCCTTCTGCTTGCTTTGAGAATGCTTGCTGCTCTTTAAGTTCCTCCACCAGTGCAGTTAGCTCATTGATTTTAGCTCTTTCTTTTTAAATGTAAGCACTGAAAGCTATAAATGTCCCTCTCAGAACTACCTCCACTACATTCCATAGGTTCTGATATGTTCTGTTCTTGTTTTTGTTATCTCTAGATATTTACTGAATTATCTTGCAATTTCTTCTTTGAGCCACTGATTATTTATGAGTGTGTTGTTTAATCTCCATATATTTGTTAGTTTTCCTTTTCTGCCTGTTGATTTCCAGATTTATTCCATTATGAGTAGAGAAAGTACTGTTTATAATTTCAATCTTTTTAAATTTACTGAGATCTGTTTTGTGAAACAACATATGGTTTGTCCTGGAGAAGGATTGATGAGCACCTGAGAAAAGTATATATTCTGCTGTTTGGAAGTCCAATGTTCTGTATATGTCTATTAGGTTTTCTTCTTTAATCATATTAATAAGGTCTCAGATTCTTTATAGATCCTCTGCACAAATGTTCTATCTAATGTTGAGAATTGTGTATTAAAATCTCTAAATGTTATTGTAGCAACTTCTAGTTCTCCCTTCAGTTTTGACACTGTTTGCCTCATATAATTTGGGACATTGGTTACATGTATATACATATTTTATTGTTATTTCTCCCTGAAGAATTGCCACTTTGTAAATAAATAATGTCCTTGCTTGTCTTTAATAAGAACTTTTCTTTTAATATCTATTTAACCCACTGTAAGTGTTTCTACTACAATTTTTTTTCCTTTGGTTTCTACATCTGTGGAATATCTTTTTCCATTCTTTCACTTTCAATCTACATATGTCTTTGTGTCTAAGATGAGTGTCTTGAAAACAGCAGAGAGAGAGCTCATATTTTCTTATCCACTCCATCAGTCTGTGTCTTTTGATTTAGGATTTTAATCCATTAATATCCAAAGTTATTAATCTAAAGGCAGTTCTTAATTCACCCATTTTTACCCTTGCATTTTATCTGTCATATCTTATTTTCACCACTCTTTTTACACTTACTTTGAGTACTTCTACTGATATAATGTTCATTTCTGGACTCACTTTCAAACCTCTCTCTCCTGTGTTTTCTTTTCAGGCTGTAGCACTCTTTTTTGTGTTTCCTGCATTGCTGGTTTCTTGACTAGACACTGTCTCAGTTTCTGTTTATCTGTGAACATTCTAAACTAGACTTCCTTTTTGAACGTCTATATTACCAGATAAATTCTTGGTTGGAAATTTTTCTCTTTCAATATCTTAAATATATCACACCACTGCATTATTTCCTCCACAGTTTCTGATAAGAAATCAAAAACTAAAGTTATTGGGCATCCCTTGTATGTGATGAATCTCTTTTCTCTTGCTGCTTTCAGGATTTTCTCTTTATCTTTGGCATTAGACATTCTGATTAATACATGTCTCAGTGAAGGTCTATTCAGATATATTCAGGTGAGAGTGCATTGTGCTTCTTGGAAAAAATATCTATGTCCTTCAAAATGTTTTGGACATTTTATACCATTATTTCCTCAAATATACCTTCTTTCCCCTTTCCTTTCTCTTCTCATTCTGGAACACTCATGATACATATTTGGCATATCTCTTGCTGTCATATAGTTAACTGAGACCCTGTTCAACTTTTTTCCCATTTTTTTCTTTATTCTTTCATATATTCACCTTTGGAGGCCCTGTCTTCTAGTTCACTGCTCCGTTTTCTGCATCTTCAAATCTACTTTTACATACTTCCAGTATATTTTAAATTTCATTTTTGGTGCCTTTGATTCCTATAAGTTCTGCTATTTCTCTATGCATGCTTAAGGAATTCTTCTTTGTGCCCACCTAGTGTCTTCTTAATATCCCTTAACTCTTTAGCCATATCATGGAATTTGTTAAAGGGATTTGTTTGAACAACGATGATTATTTGTTTCAACTCTTTTTTGTCACCTTGAGGCTTAGTTCTTTCCTTTGGGCCATATTTTCCTGTTTATTTGTATAGATTATAATTCTTTCTTGGTGTCTTGCCATCTGATTTACTAGGTGCTTTTATTCTCGGCACAGTTCCTTGCTTTAGTCTAGGGTTTTCTCTATGATTAGCTTTCTGCTACATCCCCTATTTGATACTTAGTTCAACTAAATTTGGAACAATATAGTGGCTCATGTCTAGCCAAACTGAATTTGTTCAACTCTCTTTCATCTGTTTCTTGCTCTCTCGCTTGCTGATTGTGGAGTAGGAGATGAGGATGCAGTTGGTACTGTAATCCATGGAGGCTGAAGCTGCCTGAGTTGCCCCAGTAATAGATGAAGCTTCTCTCAACTTTCTCCCCTTCAAGGGTTAGAGATGGAGCCACAGCCATGTGTAGTAATCAAAGCCATGCAGCCCAAGCAACAGAGAACCACACCCAGCCTCCAATATTGCACCACTTCCCAAGGTGATGAGCCTGCTACCTGGTGGCAGGTTGATTACAAATGACCATGTCCATCATGGACACATCAGTGATTTTTTTCTAATTGGAATAGACACATTCTTTGCATATGTGTTTGCTTTCCCTGCATGCAATGCTTCTGCCAAAACTACCACCCGTGGGCTTAACAAATGTCTTATCCACCAACATGGCATTTTAAACAGCATTGCTTCTGATCAAGGAACCCACTTTACAGCAAATCATGTGTGAGAATAGGCACATGCTCATGGAATTCACCAGTCATACCATGATCCCCATCATCCTGGAGAAGCTGGATTGATAGAACAGTTGAATGGCCTTTTGAAAATTCAATTACAGTTCCAACTAGGTGGCAATACCTTGCAGGGCTGGAACAGTTTCCAAAAGACTGTGTATGCTCGAAATCAGCATCTACACAATGGTGCTATTTCTCCCACAGCCAGTATTCATGGGTCCAAGAATGAAAGAGTGGAAATGGGAGTGATTTAAGATTTAAGTCTCTGGGACACATATTTAACAAGCATAGTGCTAGTTATAGGTTCAAATAAAAAAGGCAGAAGAGTCATGTGCAGGGAAACTATAAATGAGTCTAACTCTGTTACACTGGGGAGTGGAAATTCCAAAGTATGATACAGTGACAGGGTGCTGAATTCCTGACCTTGTCCAACTGACTTATAGTGTGTGGATCTCTCTAGAACCCTCAGGAGCCCTGCTGATTGAGGCAATGTTTACTGTAGCAATGATATCTTGCTGAGCTGTGCATAAGTGTAACATCTGGAATGACCTCCCAACTCACTCTCACATCTTTTAGACATAAAAACTCATTTGTATTTAATATTTCCCCCTTTTGGGCAAGGTCTTTTTCCAGATGCATTTCTAGTTGGTGCTTGGTACCAACACACTGCCAAAAAGTTTTATATCTGGGAGTCATGTTCCATACTAGGGGGAAAATAGTGTGTTTATATGCTGAGTTTGGCTTAGAGAGAGACCACATTTGAGCCACAAGGAGGCTTTCAGGAGGTAACTCTTAAGCAATATATAATACTATGCTATGTTTCAATTCCACAAGAAAAAGTTCATAAGTATAAGCATCAATGTCAAGGCCCTGGCATAATGGTCTGTCTTCCTTCAGTAGGCACTGCCCTTGTATTCAGGAGATCCTTGTCATCCTATTAGAAAATATAGCAGAACTCTGCAGGATGGGAATTCAATTTTCTTTTGGTTTGTGTGGGTCTCCACCTACTGAGACAATGTCCCCTGAAAACTTGAACATATTCACATGCCTTAGAGGCATGTTTCAGGTGCACCCTCCCCATATATCTCCCATCACTGACACCTTACACCTTTGATACTCCCCTCCAACAGTTGTGACCCTTCTGAGATCCAAAACCTCTCCAGAAATGAAGCCAACAATATAACCAAGTATAATTAATAAGAAAATGAAATAATAGTTTTAAAAATAACAAATAAAATACAAAAAATTACAATGATATAAAAAAATTGCTGCCCACTGTATATTTATTATTTTAATGTATTAAAATACATTAAAAGAGTCACGTTGAAAGTGCAGACCAGCTTTATACTATAGAAGAAATAAAACAAGAAAAGATTCATCTATAAAACAATAAAGAACAGGAGCTGGTCAGAATATATTCATGAGAGAGTAAATAGGTAAGTTATTTTTGAAATGCACAAGAATATTCTTGAAAAATTGTAAATCTTCCTTCTTTTGGAGAAAAATCTCATGTAAATTAGCTGACATATTTAATATGATTCTCAATTAAAACATAAACTCTAAAAACTATAGAGTCCATGTTGAAATGAAGAAATAAAGTCAATTATACTAATAAATCTCTTAAAAGTATGAACAATGAATTGGAATATGCCCTAACAATGAAAAGAAAAATGTGCTCTAAATTATCAATGATAAAGTAAAGTAGATTGAAACTCAAATATTTAGAAAGAATAATGGAAAAGTACATTATTATCTATCATGGATCTGATATTTGTGGGACTATAATACTTGATAATCATTGACTATTTGATTCATGGTGTTGGGGTATATACATTTTTATCATATATACATTAATGATCATATAACATAACAAGTTAATAGAAAAAATTATAAAAGACAGTGTTTTATTCTGTTCCTTTTTTCTTAATTTTAAGAAAAGAGCATACTGTAGGATAACAAGATAAATTCCTTTGAGACATGGGTAAGACATGTATTTCTGACTCATTTAAAATATAAAAGACAAAAGTAAATGTAAAATTGTATAACTAAATAAAAATAAAATATTTTTAAAGAAAATATAAAAAAATTAAAATTGACAATCAGACAAAATATTTGCAACTCAGATCATAGACCAAGAGTTAAAAGATTCTTATAAAAATACTGATATTGGTTAGAAAATGTATAGTAACACAACAGAAAATGTAGATATAAGGAAAAGTTTTACACATATTAAATGCAAGAATTAATCATATAAACACATGCACACACATAGTTATGTTTAAACATTTTTACAAGTATATTTTTTACAGTACTACTTGAAATAGCAGAAATTGTAAATATTTAGTGTATTTAATACTAAGGATATTTTTTAAAATAGAGAACATCCAAAATATTTAACAAAAGACAAATATATATATTTCTTAATATTGACCATTTATATGGTATTAAGTTTTAAATTGTGACATAATTCAATTTTTATATAAAATAATATATGAATTAAATCACATGATCTTATAATATTATAGAAGATATTCAACTTTGCTGTAGAAAGTTTGAATGATTAGAAGAAAGTGATTTACAAAGCTATAAGTTTTCTCAGTGAGGTCAGGGAATCTTCCTTAAGAAAATGAAATAGAGGGAGCCCCTGAAGGATGAGTGTACAGCCAGATTGCTAGGGTAGGGAGGCTCTTTCTGGTCCAATGAGAAGCACATGCAAATATTTCTTTAGGAAGGAGCATGGCAAGAATATGATGATAAGATAAGAAAAGATAACTATGAAAATGATAGGGAGCATGGAAATTAAAGAAGTCATTCTAATCCTAGGACATGGTTAGCAGTTTACTTTATATTCTTTAAAAAATCAAAGACTTGAGCAGTTTTAAGAAGGAGGGAGACAAAATCTAACTGATGTTAGAAAAGTTTCCTTCTGGTTGGGCCATGAAATATCATTTGCAAGATGAACTTGGAAGAAGTGGGCAGACCCATGAATAGATTACTGTGGCATCCAAAATGCAGTTATGCATAGCTCAGATTCCAGTATGTCTTGAAGATGGACAGACCCTTGAATAGATTACTGTGGCATCCAAAATGCAGTTATGCATAGCTCAGATTCCAGTATGTCTTGAAGATGGAAATACATTGATTCATTTCCAGTGAATTTAGTAGCAAAATTAAGCAAAGATTGCTGATTGATCAGATATGAACAGTTATGGAATAAGAGACAACAAGGAGGATTCTAAGGTGTTGGGTTTTCTAATGTAATGAGGGGAAGTCCATTACACCAGCAAGGGCCCATTCCATTAGAGGTGGTGAAATGAAGCTGAGTTTAATTTTGTACTTGATAACTTCCACAGTTAAAGGCTGTATTCACAAGGAATTGTCCAGTAATGCACACAGATATTTTACATGAAATTCATTACAAGAGCATTTTGAAGGAACATATGTGAATACAAGAAATATTCAAAATATAAATAACATTTATTTTAGCAAATGTGCACCACAGAATAACATATAGCCAAACAAATCAGATGCTTAAAATAATTTACTAATATGGGAACTTGCTTAAATATTTTTAAAAATAAATACATATATGCATATTCAAGCATCTGGTAAAAATTATAATGTGGACCATAGACTTTGATTAGCAGCTATGCTTCAATATTGATTAATCAATTGTAACAAATGTACCACACTAATGTACAATGGTAATAATAGGGGAAAATGTGTGTTGGGGGTGTTATAGGGAATGCCCTATACTTTTAATGTAATTTTTCTGTAACCTAAAACTTCTCTAAAATTAAAGTTTATGATTACTGAAAAAATAGATGTGCATATCATAATTACGTCATAATTAAATAGACATCAATGGCAAGGAATACTTTGTAGCTCATCATTTTTGCTTAATGTTAATGCTTTGCTTAGTGGATACATTTTTGAATGAGAAAGTGTTTTTAATAGTCCATCTACCAGATGGAAGAACACAACTTCCTTCATCAGATACTTTAATTTTTTTTTTGTTCATGGAAGCTGTTAAAGTATTTATTATGCAAATATTCATCTGACACATTATATGAGACTAAACTAGATTATTTTATGATTGTGAGTGCCTTGTGGAAATGGCACTTGTGTTATTTCTCTTTCTATTACTATGGCACTGCAATATGACATTATTAAATAAATTAAATATAGAATAACTATTTGAATAAAATAAAACAAAAACCTAAAGTTCAGAGAGCCACCCATATTAAATAGTATCAATTTCATAATATACTTTTTAATACTTACTATTTGCAAATCTATTTTGGAAATCTAGACCAAATTGCTCATTTTTGTTGATCTCTCAAAACACTTTCATGTTTCAAGCTAAGAGCAATCTCTTTCATGCTAGAGTATTGCTGAAAGCTTTCTTCACATCTTTGTTTCTCAAGGTTTATATGAGAGGGTTTACCATTGGGGTGACCACACAGTAAAACACTGACACCACTTTCCACATGGTGAAATTGTACATGGCTGGATGCTGGACATAGGCAAGGATGAAGGTGCCATAATAGATGGTAACCAGTGATGTGGGAGGCACAGGTGGAGAAAGATTTCTTCCAAGCCTCCCGGGAAGACATTCTTACTATTGTGACCACAATTTGGCCATAGGAGGACATAGTAAGTAAGAAAGAACTTAGAATCACAACAGAACTACTTGTGTAGGCCAAGGCCTCTGCTAGGAATGTATCTGAGCATGAGAGTTTAAAAATGGGGTCTGAGTCACAAAAGAAATGATTCATTTCCTGGGGGACACAGAAGTTGAGGTGAGATATAAGTATGGTAGGTAGGAGAGGGGCAATGAAGCCCCCAATCCAAGATTCAGCTGAAAACCATAGGCATATCTCAACACTCATAAAGAGTGAATAATGTAGAGGGCTATATATTGCCAGGTACCTGTCATAGGCCATCACAGCTAGAAGGATGCACTAAGTAGCCCCCATGGAGAAAAAGAAGTAGTACTGGGTTATACAACCCGAAACAGAGATGGTGACAACCTGTGATAGGCAGGTAGCCAGCAGTTTAGGCAGTGTAGCTGTGGTATACCAGATTTCTAAGAAGGCCAGATTTCCTAAGAAAATGTTCATGGGTGTCTGGAGTGTGGAATTCATAAGAACAATGTTAATGATGAGAGCATTTCCTGTGAGGGAAAGCAGGTACACAATGAGAAACCTCACAAATAATGTGAGCTGTGGATGGGGAACATTAGAAAATCCAAGGAAAATGAACTCATTCACTGTCATTTGGTTTTTTACATCCATATTTCATCTTCTCTGATCTGTAATGAATCAATAAAGTCCAGACAGTTTAGGTAGATGAAAAACAAGAATTGGATATTCTCATATTCATTTTTTAATGACAATAATGGATCCCTAACAATAACAGGAAGTGTTGCCTGAGAATAAAAATGACATCATTCTAAACCTGGATTAACTTGTTGGGTTTTCAATAAAATAAAGTAAAGAAAAAAAAAAAAAACCTCCAAGGGATATATTGCAATAATCCACATTTTAGAGATGAAGAACTAAAGAAGTAAGTAGCTTTCACAAAATTACAGCACTCTTTTGGTGGCACTGATTTTCAAACCAGCAGGTTGATTTAAAATACCATGATCCACATTAATACATGTAATGTCATTACATGGAAGAACCTGACATTGTCCCTTAATTAGAGCCTATTGAGAGACCAACAGCATAAAGCAGATCAGAAGCCAGGGATCAGGGGCCTCTGGGCTGGAGCTCTCAGACATATGAGTAACCCCACAAGAGAAAGGGATGCATATAATTTTAACTTCATACCCCCTGATTTATGCCATCATATTAAGGGTTGGTAACTATCTGTACGTGGATAAAATTCTATATTCAGAAAACAAAACAATGAGTAGGGTTCAAAATTTACATGAAAGAAATTTTGTTTTTAAATATGACTTAAATTCCCTAATCCTAGATTTTTTATGTTTTAAGAATAGTTATATCCACCTTTTTTCACACAGTGGTTTGAAATAGTCAAGCAAATGAATTTAGGAGTTAGAAATTTTTTAAGAAATAGCTGATTATTTAAAAAACATATTAACTTAGATGTGCTTAAGTGCCAGAATATTTAGATGAGAAATGCAAAGTAAAATTTTTCTTGGTATCCATAAAAATTATTATATATACAAAATATATTTATTTTACTATTATTTAAAAAATCCCTGCAGTAAAGTCACAAACTTGAAAACTACTGTATCATAATAAAAAGAGAGCAGAATTTAACATGGAGTCATTTGAGTTCACGTCTACAATGTCTTCTTTTAAAACTTTATGGAAATTTTGATTCACAAATCTTCACTGGAATAGATATTTACAGGCTTTAAAACACTGTAAAAGTATTTAAAATACTTAAAGATATATATAATGGAAATTATGAATTAAATCTACTTAAAATGTCACAGAATATAAGTGTAGTTAGTTTACATTTTAGTTGTATTGCTAACAAAACTATTTACATTAATCCCTTAAAAATGCTAAGGTTTTTGCCATATTTCTCTGAGTAAGAAAAATACAATTGTGATATTTGCTGACTATACTACTATTCAAATATATTTTGAAAAATATGGTAGCTATCAATATACCTAGAATCTTATTTTAGACTGCTTGGGTGAAACAGCTTGGACGAATTAATGTGTGTGTGTGTGTCTGTGTGTGTGTATCATTATTTTAATTCTCTGATTCTCTAAAGAGAAACATTAAAATTTATTTTATTCGTGTATCACCAAGGATCCAATGAATTTTTTATTCATTTTATGATGAGAATATTGTCAGCTAATTTTCTCCTAGAAATCACACACTCAAGGAAATCTAATGGAACTCTTTGGAAAGAGAGCTTTGACAAAAGGATCATATAACGTGATCCTATGGAGGTAATACCCTCCGTTTCTCCAAGACCTACCATGTTTACTTAATTCTACCTTTAACAAAATTAGGATTATAGACTCTTCAGATCTATATTAACATAGATGGGAATTGGAGGATAGAGAAAAGTAATTAAAATAAGTCATTATTTTTACAAAAAATAAAAATAACAATGAAATCAAGAACTTTATAAGTAATTTTTTTTTCATTTTTTGGTTTTAATTTTCAAACTATAGTAATTTTTCCTATCTGCCATTTGAGTGCTTTAGGAAGTATATTGTCTTTGGTAATGAAGAAAAACCTAAATTCATTTTTTAAATGTTTGCAGTTATGTGGCTATATTTCCATTACTTCCAAGACAAGTGAAGAACAACATGAATACTTCTACAGGTATACTCACGGCTTGTATTCTGTTTTGCTATTTTTCTGGAATAGAATGTTATTACTTAAATTTTCTTACAAATACTTCTTTTCATTTAGAATACATATTGACATATCAGAGCCCCTATAGCATTTGGTTGGACCAGAAGAAAATAAACTATAATATCTCCTCACTGCTGGTAGCTGGGGATCCATTAGTGATATTGCCTTCATCAGCCATCACATAGACTGTCCCATTGTATTTATGCTGTAAACACCAAATTCTCTGTTGTGTTTTACTTTTTCTTCAGATATCTTTTTTTCCCCATCGACAAGGTGCGGGGAAAGCCATGGGCTGAAATTTCCTTTGTGAAAACTATTTTCATAATTTTAATAATCTAGAGATCTGGAGAGCTGTCCTCTATCTTGGGACTTCATGTAGGCTCCCTGAGGACTTTCTATTGGATATTGTACTTCCCCCAAGAGAAAAGAAATAGCAAAGGAACTATAAGATGCATTAGCAAAGTCTCCACAGGTACTGAAGGAAGAGCCTCCAGTTTCTTCATTGGCTGATATTGCCTACAGTATTCATGATTCAAAAGATGATTGCAGAATAGTATCCCTCTGTAATAGGGTTCTCTAGGGAAACTGAACCAAAAGGAGATGTATATATTTATATATAGTAAAATAATATATAATATATATACATAGTGCAAATATTATGATTTTTTAAGAAATAGCAATTGGCTTACACAACTGTGGAGATGGGCAAGTCAAAGTTCCATAAGGCAAGCTGCAAGCTGGAAACTCCAATGAAGATTTTTCATGAAATCCCTAGGAGAAGATGGCCAGTTAAATTAGAGATGGAAATTCTTCCTTTGACAGCTGAACACATCATTTCTCATATTAAGGCCTTCACCTGAATGGATGATACATCTCTCATTGTTCAAGGCAATCTCTTCAATTTATTATAGATGTAATCAATCATAGATACAATCAACTTACTGATAATTTAAAGCCTCACAGTAAAAATCAGGCCAGTACTTGCTTGATCAAACAATTGGACACAATAACCTAGCAAGTTGAAACATGAAATTAACCATCACAGTCCATCTCTTGTCAATCACTTGGCACTCATACACATCTCCTTAATCCATGCTTAATCTCTAACTAAAGCAATAGCAAACATATTGTCACCTAGCGATACTCAACTGACATGTGTGCAATCAGGAACATATTAAATTTTCCTCAAAATAGGGTGCAAATCTTTGGGTAACATTCACTCTTAAATTTTATATCCTATAGCTTGAATACTATAAAATGAAGGTAACACAACTTAAGTAAAATAAAAAGGGGTTAGGATAGGTAACAAAATAAAGATATTTGCTTTATGTATATGTACAGATATAACTAAACAAGGAAGAAATATTCATAATGATTACAATTCTCGTTTCTGTAACTGATTGTGTGATTGTAGCTTTTATTATAACTAATGTATTCTACTACTCCTTTCATATTCCCTTTACCCTCAGCAAGCACATCACCTGGTCATAGGTCTTTGCCTGATAGGGGAAGTCATTCCTGAAGTTTCTGCAGCATTAGTAATTCTGTCCAGATTGAGTTGTTGCAAATTTCCATTGGCTTTACTCACAGGGCATGATAGTATTAAGAGACACCCCAGGGCATTTATTTTATTCCAGGCATGTTCTTTTGTACATCCATTGTGTAGTAGCAGTCAAATTTCCCTTTGATAATTAGGATCAATCATCCCAGCCAGTACAATAATTCCCATCTTAGCCTGTTGAATAAGAATACATGAGGAGACCAAAGTGACTGGGTGGATGTCTTAACTTCCATTTTAATGGAATCATTGCTGCATTTTCTGAAGGAAGCACTTCTACTTTTGGCCTGAAAAACACGTAAGTTACTGCTTTCATCAAAGTGTGTTGCCACGGGTTGGAGTAAGATGGTCGCTGATGTCTGCCAAGAGTTAAGGTTTCCTGGGTTCCTCTCTTCCCAGGGCTTGTTTCTCTCCAGGCTCAGCTGTACTGCTGTCTCCACAAGTCCTACTGACATGGCTTAATCAAGTAAGAGTGAAACTTTTGAATCCAATATAATCTAATATGCCCAGAGGGACAGACGAGTCTACAAACACAATCCAATATTTCTTTTTGGAATTCATCAATAATATCAAACTGCTACAAAACCCATATCAGGAGTGTGTGTCTATTCCAGTTGGAACAAAATGCTGCTCCTTCCATAATGAAAGTGGTCCAATTTAACCAACCTGCCACCAGGTAGGAGGTTGATTACTTCAGGAAATGATGCCATATTGGGGACTGAATGTTGGTCTCTGCTGTTGGCCAATTGGGCATTCAGCAGTGACTGAAGCCAAGTCAGCCTTGGTGGGGGAAGTCCATGTTGCTGACCCCATGCCTGACCTCCATACATTCCACCATTGCCCCTTTGTTAAAGAGTCCATTGGGCAATGACAGGAGTAGTTGAGAAAAGAAGGCTGACTGGTATCCCCAAAATGGGTCATGTTATATACTTGATTTTTGAAATCTCCCTCTGGTGAACATTCACATGGGACACATATATCTTCATGTTTTATGCCTACCACAAAAGTTCTATCCACATGCCTCTTCCCCAGACCTCTTTGTCACTAATTTTCCAGTCTTATTCCTTACAAGTCACTCACCATCCAGCAAAACCTTTGGTGACAACCCTGAATCAATTTACAAACACAGCTCTGGGCAATTCTCCTTCCAAACAAAATGAACAACCAGGTACACTGCTTAAAATTCTGCCCACTGGAAGGATTTCCCCTACACTGTCCATCAGAGATGTCCCAGAGAAAGGCTACAGTGCTGTAGCTGTCCACTTTCAAGTGGTACATGCATATCATGCTGAACCATCTATATCCAGGCCTGAGTTTCTTCCTCAGTCAACTGATTGTAAGGAACTCCCCAAGAGGCCATAATTGTGGGCTGGGAAAGACAAGGTAGTGGCAGTAGTGGTGACCATGGACATTTGGGGCATTTCCTCGAGTAACTTACTTTTGACTTTCAGAGTCTGCTTGAGCTCTATCTCATATATACCATTTCATGTTTTATGATGGAGTGCTGCTGTGTACATGTAACTTTATAGTTTGGATGTTTGACAATACTCAGCTCATTATAGGTATCTCAGCTTGGAACTGTGAGATTTTACCCAAATACATTTTCCCTTATAAAAGCCAACCCATTTCTAGTACTTTACATTGGCAAACCTGTGGCAAACTAAAACCACTGATGGAAAAAAACCTGTTTCTGGTGGATTTCACCAATTGCAATTGAGGAAAAAACAAAACAAACAAACAAAAACATTTGTCAGATTACTAGCTGCATGCAAGGTAAAAAAGGGAGTGTTGATTTCTTCCAACAATCATAACACATCTGGAAGAGCAGCAGCAATTGGAGTCCCACCTAATTAAGTTTATGGAAATGCACTGTCATCCTCCAAGATCCATCTGTTTTGTGCACAGACCAAATAGGAGAGATGAATGGGTGTATGTTGGGAAGCACCACCCCTGTATCCTTCAAGTCATTGATGGTGGCACTAATCTTTGCAATACCTCCAGTAATGTGGTAGTGTTTTTGATTTACTGTTTTACAAGGTAGAGGCAATTCTTCTGTATTTACTATGATATTATCCCTTATTCTACAAATCATAGAACCATTGTGGGGATTCAGCCACTTGCTAAATATGTCTATTCCAATTATTCATCCCCAAATTATGGGAATAACCACAGATTGCATCCAGGAAGGCACTAGACTCACTGTGAGATGGACCTGAGCTAAAACCCCAATATGACCACTTGACCTCCATAAGTCCCTACTCTGAATGGTGAATCACAGTGATGCTTTGGGTCTCCTGGAGTTAATGTCACTTCTAAGACAGTGTCTAATAATCCCCATTTCCTTTTTCCCAATCCACAGATACCATGGCGAGAGACTGTTGGTGTCCTTGCAGAAGGATGGGAGGAAGATTAACAGTACAAATTTTTGGTAGTGTAATAGGACCCTTCCTCAAAGTGACCTGAACTTCCCATCATTCAAGGATCTCTTCATCTGTAAACTATCTTAATTCTGGGATTTGATTAAGGGACTTACTCTGTTTTTGTAATTCAACTTGGATTTTTGTTCACTTGACCTAGAACACTTCTACTAATACAGATCAAGTAACAATTTAAGAGAGTGTTCATCTATTTTACTTCTAGTTACTCCATGATCTACTAGCTAATGCCTTAGTCTCTGTGAGTCAGATTATTTTGATTGCTGCTTTGAATCCATTGTTCATTGTAGTAGTCATGCTTACCTTGTCTTTGGTGATTAATTGCTGACACTTGGCTTCTGCCACCCAAGATTCCATCATCCCCAGTTTGTTTATGGATCAACATTCAGTGATAGCAGTTCCCACAGTAATATCTGACCTACAAAGAAGAGAGAGCACAGAGCTCTTAATGTAAGTTTGAGTTAGTCTCACAAATTTATTCCTCACAGTCCTGGTGAAAGGTGTATCCTCTGGACATTCCTGGGGTAGGTGAGCAGTTCTTAGATGATAAATCCACTCTAATATTACAATGTCTCTCAGCTTTTGGATCCCCTCACATACATTATAATAGAAAATTTATGGTATTTTAACCTCAGGCATTGTAGGCTACATTTTGTTCCATACTTTAGCCAATGACCCAAACAAACTTTGGAAACCTTTCTAGCCCCTTGTACTATAATAATGAATCCAGATTCTCTGCTTAGTGGAACCATGTCAATAAATTTAGCCTGATCCAATTTTATATTCTTTCCACCATTATCCCACACCCTTAATATCTATTTTTCCTCACATATTCCAACAATTTATTGGTATATAAGTTGAAAACGTCTTGCAGTTCTATTACAGTGTACTGTACCTTCTCATAGGTCACACTATAGCTAACCTAACGGGGTCTGTTGAGACATCAGTCTAAACAAGAAGAGGGTTGGGGTTAAAGTAGGGCATTGGGGTGTGCCAATAGAATAATTAGAAATATCTTGCAAGCAAATTAGCTCTGGACATTCCATTGAAATTTCATCTGGTGAAACAGGATTAATCTCTTCAGACTGAGAAGTGAAGGCTGTTTCCTTATGAGGAGTGGTTGCAGGTTTGTCTGGCACAGTAGGGCTATTCTCTTCAAGTGGAGGTTGGATGGAAGATTCCTCAGGGAAGACTGGTGGTGGGTGCCTGGTTTTCAGTGCAGACATTTAAAGATTTATCAGGCAAAGACTAATCAAAATCTAGGATTTCAATGTACCCACTGTCATCATCATCAACATATATGTCCCCATTCCAATTTTCAGGATCTTTTTCCTTTCCTACCAATACCCTCAGTTTAACAACAGACACCCTGAAAGATTGGGAATTTAATTTATATTGTAATTAAGGTCCTCTCAAAATAAGATTGGGTATGCTTTCAGAAATCCAAAGTCAGTGGATACCGAAAAAAAGATTTTCTGTGAAGCACATAAAGAAATGTCCACATCCTTCATGTGTTGTTTAAGTTGAGAAAGCGAAGCCTTCAACACATCCTTTTCTTTTACAACTATATCTGGCAAATTTAGGTAAAGTCAACCAACTCCATGTAACTTTTAATATAAAAAACATTAAGTTGTCAAAAAAAGCCTCTCACCCAAAGTGTTTCCTCTTATAATGATTTGATTAGTTGCAGCCAGTAGTGATATATTATCTCTTGCTGACTCATGCCATGGACTATCAATGTCACTTTGATAGTTAGAAAAAAGTCTGTAGTGCCTTTGAATCTAATCAGAATAGAGAACAAATTCCAAAAACAGGACCAATTCAGAAATCTTATCCTTAAGTTTCTGTTTGTCAAGAACTACTCCCTGTACCAAAGCTGAATTAGTCAGGGTTCTCTTGGGAAATAGAACCAACAAGAGATATATGTTTAAATATCACGAGATTTTTATAAGAATTGTCCTAAATGACTGGGAGATGGGTAATTCAAAATTCCATAGAGCATGCCACAAGCTGGAAATTCCCACGAAATTTTTAGATGAATTCCAGAGGGGAATATGGCTCTCTAAATTATAAATGGAAATTTTCTCTTCTGACTGCTGAAATAATAATTTCTCCTTTTAAAAACCTTCAAATGTTTGGATGAGACTTCTTTCAAGGTTGAAGGAAAATCTCTGATTTGTTTGAAGATATAATCAGTCATAATGTAACCAAATTACTGATGATTTAAGTCCATGAAATAAATTCATGTTAACAATCAGGTAATTGCTTCCTGATTAACCACACAAGTGGACACATAACCTGGCTAATCTGACACATGAATTTAACCATTATATAGTATAAAATACATAAAATTTTGATACAGATGTGGAGCAGTTGAAACCTTCATACATTCCTGTTGGGAATATAAAATAGAGAAGCCACTGTGGGAAATAGTTGGACATTTCCACAAAAAGTTTAACATATAGTTACTATATCAACCAACAATACCACTCCTAACTGAGAAAACTGATAACATATGTCAATACAAAACACTTTACATACATTTTCATAGCAGTATTATTCATAAAAGCCAAAATATGAAAAAGAATCCAGATACCCATCAACTGATGAGTGGATAACCAAAATGCTATATCCATACCTTGGAATATTATTCAGCAATATAAAGGAAAGTGTTGAAAATAATATTCCATGCAAACATAAAAATCAAGCTAGAATTCTAGGAATATATGTCATCAGAATAGGCAGTCAGGGGTCAATTGTTTCACAAAAAAAAAAAAAAATGGAGAAAGGGACAAAATCTGTCTGAGAGACCTGCTTTGGGTGTCAGCAGACCAGAACAGTGCTACACAACTCCCAGGAGGATGAGGGACAGAGAGATGAAGAAACCAAAACAATAAATGTGAGTTATAAAACCTCCATTGGGGCCAGGAAGTGAACCCATCCCACAACCCCAAGATGTTAATAGTGGAAAAAATAGATTTTGAATTCAAAACTGTTATAAGGGATGAAGAACATCATTATATATTAATAAAAGTGGCAATTCACCAAGAAGAAATAACTATACTAAATAATTATACACCTAACATGAGTGCCCCATGATACATGAGGCACATACTGCCAAAACTGAAGGAAGAATTATATATCTCTACACAAATATTTGGAGACTTCAATACACTACTCTCAATATTGGGTAGAACATCTGGAAAGAGGAAAATTAAAGGAACAAAGAGCTTGAATAATATGATAAATAAATTAGACTTAACAGAAATCTATAGAACATTTCCCCCCAAAACTGAAGGATACCCATTCCTTTCAAGACCTCATGGATTCTTCTCCAGGATAAACCAAATGCTGATCCACAACACAATACTTAGAAAATTTTAAAAGTTTGAAAAATTTTAAAAGTTTGAAATGCAAAACATTTTCTCTTATGATAACAGATTGAAGCTGGAAATCAATAATGAATTGAAAAAAGGAAAATTTATAAATATGTGAAGATTAAACAAGATATTCTTAAATAATCAGTGAGTCAAAGAAATTACAAGAGAATTTAGAATTTATCTGGAAATGAAGGAAAATGAAAAGAAAACATACCAAAACCTATGGGACACTGAAAAGGCAATGCTGAGAGGAAAATTTATAGACCTCAATGCTTATATTAAAAAAAGAAGATAGAGCTAAAATTGAAGATCAAACTGCACACCTGGAGGAACTCGAAAAAGTACAGCAAACTAGTCCCAAACCAAGAAAAGTGAAAATATAGTAAAAAATTGTGCAGAAATAAACGAAATTAAGAACATTAAAACAATACAGAAAATCAATAAATGAAGAGTTGGTTCTTTGAGAAGATCAACAGAATTTAATTTGTCTCTTAGTTCTAGTAGCTTTGTTGTAGATTTTTCAGGATTTTCTAGAAGTAGTACCATATCATCAGTGAATAGTGAAATTTTACTTCTTCCTTTCCCATTTGGGTGCCTTGTATTTCTTTATCTAGCCTAATTGTGCTACCTAGAACTTCGTGCACAATGTTGAATAACAGTAGTGACATTGGGCATCCTTGTCTTGTCCCTGGTCTCATCAGGAAAGTTTTCAGTCTTTCACCATTGAGTACAATACTAGCTGTAGGTTGTTAATACATACAATTTAACATATTGAGAAAGCTTCCTCTATTCTTATCTTTCTGTGTGTTGTTATCCAGAAAGGGTGCTCTAATTGTCAAATGCATTTTCTCCATCAATCAAGAGGATCATGTGATTTTTCTTCTTCAATTTATCAATGTGGTTTATTACACTAATTGATTTTTTTGGGTGGAACCAGCCTTGCATACCTGAGATAAAACACACTTGATCTTGGTGAACAATTCTTTTAATGTGCTTTTGGATTTGGTTTGCAAGTATTTTCTTGAGGATATTTTCATCTATATTCCTTAGAGATATTGTTCTGTAATGTTCTTTTTTTAAGTACCTATGTCTAGTTTTGGTAGTAGGGTAAAGTTGGTGCCATAGAATGAATTTGGTATTCAATTATTTGGAAGAGCTTGATCAAGACTGGTATGAGATTGTCTTTGAATAATTGGTACAACTCACCTGTGAAGCCATCTGATCATGGGCTCGTAATCTTTGGTAAGTTTTGGTGACTGTTTCCATCTCTTCAACTGTGATTTGTTTGTTGAGGCTTTCTATTTCTTCTAGAGTCAGTGTAGGTGATTCGTGTGTTTCTAGGAATTTGTACATCTCATCTAAATTTTCAATTTTTTGCATACAATTGTTCATAGTATCCTTTTAGGCTCATTGTTATTTCTTTAGGTTCAGTGGTAATGTCTTCTTTTTATTTCTAATTTTATTTATTTGAGTCTTGTCTCTCCTTTACTTTGTTAGTCTAGCTCAGGTTTTCTCAATTTTATTGATCTTCTCAAAGAATCAACTTTTCACTTTGTTAATTCTCTGTATTGTTTTTATGTACTTAATTTCATTTTTTTTAGCACAATTTTTTACTACATTTTTCCTTTGCTTTGGTTTGGGACTAGTTTGCTGTTCTTTTTCGAGTTCCTCCAGGTGTGCAGTTTGATCTTCAATTTTACTTCTATCTTCTTTTTTAATATAAGCATTGAGGGCTATAAATTTTCCTCTCAGTACTGCCTTTTCAGTTGTTCCATTGGTTTTCGTATGTTTTCTTCTCATTTTCCTTTATCTCAAGATATTTGCACAATTCTCTTTTTATTTCTTTGACCCACTGATTATTTAAGAGTATGTTGTTTAATCTCCACATATTTATGAAGA
>JAQZBX010047228.1:0-20519 GCA_029593785.1 Cabassous unicinctus | reverse complement strand
TTCAGCTATGAAAATATACACTGAACAGACAAAAACAAAGAGTTAAGACACACCAATAGAAACATAAAACACACTAGTTTGACTCATAATTCTCATTCCTTTGGTATGGCAGTGTCCAAACTCTCCATAATTTCATGTATCTGATTTTCACTGCTTTTAAGATCTCCTCTGGAACCAGTGTTACCTGTATTATGCAAGCTCATTCTTGGAAACACTTTTATTAGTAAGCGGCAACCAATTGGGAAAACTTGAGCAATATAAATGCAGTTAAGCACTAATTTAGCAGTTTAGACAGACATTTAATACATATATTCTGTATTACTACTCTTCAGGAGTACCCTTAGACTCGAAGATCAGGAGTAAGCTATTGATTCCAATCTGAAATTGCATTTTAATACCTTGATAAAATTTCTGATGAAATTAAAATGTGACTAAAACTTAAAACATTGTCAAAATAACATGCCATTTAAATTCTTCCACAGTTTATACAAGTATTATGAGATTTCAGTTTTGCAATAAATTTTCAATTATAAGCATAAAAAAGCTGCTAGCATTTTTTTCTATTTTCAGTGACTCAACTTTAACAGCACCAATTTTGGTAATATGGCTATCCAGACTGAATTAGAATTATCATGAAAACAGCACAGAGAACAGAAATGTTGCTAAGTTTTTCTGCTTCTCCAGTAGTTAAACTAATTCTTTTAGCTACACTAGCCCACAAACACACCATCCAGGTGGTAAGGGGTTCACAGAATTGCTGCTAGAATGTTTTCCTTATCTTAGGTAACTGTTTTGGCAGCATGTGCTCTACACCCATCAGTGTTTTCAGGGTGTACATGTACTGATATAGAGTTCCACAAAAGTCAAGCAAGTGGGTGACCCTGTATACTCCTAGTGGTCCCCACTTGTCCAGGAAGCAGCTTCCTCCCTACATGGATGTGGTAAGTCAACCAAGGATATCCCCCATGGGTTCTCCTTTCCCTGAGCCCATTCCCACTACTGCTAGTATTCCTATGGTCTCTTGGCTCATGGCTCACCAATTGTTACAAAACAACTACTGAAGGGCATGTATGGTGAGTCCAGGAGACCAAAGAACACAAGTAGAATTTCATCTGGCATAAGCTTTATTAGGACTGATGGACAGGAGAGAATTTCTGAAAGCAGCAGTTCAGAGAATGAAGATAGTGCTCTGCAAGAGATGAAAAAGTGAGGGGTGTGGTAGTTTGAGATTATTTATGAATCCAAAATGAGAGATTATGTTTGTAGACTGGTCTGTTCCTCTGGGCATGATCCCCTTTTATTGAATTAGATTCAGCTTTGTTGTCTTTGATTAAATTATATTAAGATTATGGCTTTGATTTGACCACATCAGTAGGCGTAACTCAGTTTAAGTCCCTGCCCCCTTGTGGGCTATATAAATGGACACTCACTCAAGAAGACAAAAATAAGAAGGCACAGGAAGAAAGAGAGCTCCACAGACATGTCAGAGGAGAGAACTTTGATCCTGAAGCCCCAGGAAGAGAAATGAGCCGTTTGTCTGATATCTTGCAGCTGAAAAGAACAGAGCAGCTGAGCTGAGGAAGCGTGGATAGAAACAAACCCTATGACAACCTACAGCTGTGATCAGAAGAAGGTAGGCCCACAGAGCCTTAAGAGAAAGAAGGAAGGAGAGACCAGGCCCACCATCTTACTTCAACACAAGGCAACAGACTTGGGTGAGAAAGTACCTCTTCTGGTACCTTGAGTTGGACTCTTTAGGACCCTGTAATTGTAAGCTTTTACCCCAAATATATACTCTTTATAAAAACCAACAGGTTTTTCATACTTTTCATCAGCACCCCTTTGGTTGGCTAATACAAAGGATGATTTATAAGGGGTTTTAGAACAAGGACATTCCATAAGGTATGAGAACAGTGTTTCTGCTAGAGTCACATGAAGTGTATGCATGGGGTGTGGTGATGTTTTCACTACACTCATAGGAATGATGATTACCAAAGATGTTTACCGCTTTGGAAAGATCACAGTTTATGATAACATATACACATTCTCTTCCCTCTTGGGAGGGTTGTTAAACTTTAACTTATGCCTCAGTCACACAGGTGGCTATGTGCTGTAGACTTAAGGGGGGTGCTGATTCCCTGCAGTTACCTGTATGCTTACCTTTACCAGAATTCTGCATTTGTTTTTGCTCTTTGATCCACTGTCTAATGTCCTTTCCATTCAGTTTGAAGAATTCCCTTTACCATTGCTTCTAGGGAACTTTTGATTGTGATGAACCACTGCAGCTTTTGTTTCTGTGGTAATGTTTTATTATATCCTTCACATTTGAGAGAAAGTTGTAGGATTAACACAATTATTGATTGCCAATTTATTTTCTTTCCACCCTTAAAATATTTCATTACATTGTCTTCTTGCGTCCATGATTTCTGTTGAGAAACAGATATAATCTTCATAGGATTCCCTTGTAAATAACACGCTGCTTCTCTCTTGCAGCTTTCATCAACACTCTCCTTTCATTGACGTTCAACAATTTGGCTACTTATGTGCCTAAATATGGTTCTCTTTGAGTTTATCCTATTTGCAGTTCTTTAGGATGCTTGAATGTGCTTATTCATGTCTTTCACTAAATTTGGGGAAATTTTGCCATTATTTATTTAATATTCCTTCTCCCTGTTTCTCTCTTTATTAATCTATGGTGTCTACCCAAATGTGTATATTGGCATGCTTGATAGTTTCCCACAGGTATCTCAGGCTCTGGTCACTTCAATTTCTTTTGTCTTTCTGCTCCTTACCCTGAAACTTTTCATTTTTCTTGTATTTGAGTTCATTAATCTTTCTTCTTCGAGCTTCAAGAGGAGGTTGAAATTATCTAGGGAAATTTTCATTTCAGTTATTGTGCTTTACAAATTCAGTATTTCTGTTTGCTTCTTTTAAAAAACATTTATACCTTGTATTGAAATTCTCATATCGCCCATTCATTTTATCCTAATCTTTTAGTTCTTATTCCATGTTTTCACATATCTCCTTGAGTACGTTGAAGTTCTCTTTTTAGAAAAATTCTTTGTATGGATTTTTATGGTGTTTCTTTTGATCAGGCATCATTTTCTTTTCCTTTGTTTGCCTTGTTATCTTTTGTCACATAATGTACATTTTAATATTTTTAACTGTTATCTTTAGAATTTAGACCCTGAGATGCATATTTCTTAAATTTGTATCTGGGTTGTGATACGACAAAGATTTCCTTGAGTGTCAGGAGTTAACTAATGTTTTTAATGCAAAAAAATATATTCCACAGTTTTTGAAATTTGGATTTTCTTTTAGCAGTTGCCCTTCTTCACACTTTAGCTCTCCTATGAAAAAGCATCCTGAGGTGACTGTGAAGTGCAAGATCCACTTTGTCTTTTCTGAGCCTGCCTGTTTTCCTCTCCTTGTGCTTTCTTGTGCCTGATAAACCCCCCCATTTATAGGAATTCAAATACCTCCTCTAATTCCTATGAAAGAGACATTCTCACCCTCCTGAGTGCTTGAATTTATGACTTAAAACAGCTAATTCTTTTCTCCTGGCTGTTTTTACTTAATTGTTTTTCATAAGATGCTTGTGTTTGCAGGGTAAGCTCTGGGATGGTGATCCAGAGAAGATTTTCCTACTTCAGAATTTTAGGATACTACCCCTATCTATGTCAGATTGGCACCAACACACAGTCATCCCAGTATGTGCATAGGTGTCACTCTGCTCCCTCTGGAATAGGGTCAGGGAACCATAGTTGGAGCAGAAGATGACTAGGGATGCTTTGGGAGAGGGGTTACTAAGAGCACCATAAGCTTCTAAATTTTTAAATGCTGATTCTCTTAACTTGAAACTTGTCAGGTTACTGCAACATTTTAACAGTTTTTAGAAATTCTGAAGAAGATGGCTACACCAGATTCCATTGTTTGTTCAAAGGTTCTGTGAGGGAAAAGCATCCTGTAGTATCTTATACTACTATCTTATACATTCACAAGCCTCTATATATGCCTTTTGTTGACTGCCTTAGTCAAGGGCATGGTGGTGCTTCTAGAGCAGATTTTATTTATATTTTGTAACATTTAATAACAGAAACAAATTCAATAAAATAATATTCAAGAGAAAATATATACCAGTAAAAGGAAATAATGTAGCAATGATACTCCCAAATGAAAAGGATGCAAACTCAGAGCAGATACTGAAGGAAGGTAGAAATAAAATCCATATTTTAGTGAGTAATAATTGTTTCTTCCTGAAACTGTAAAATTACTCCTAATTTAGACCCTAATTTGAAAGACACCAAAATTCATGTTGCTTCTAAGTATTCAGTAATGCATTAAATATGTTTTGGATTATAGTCTACAAAAAAAGAGTTAATAATTAGGTTGATCTCTCTCATTTATATATGTTTTCACACACATAATCATGGACACACAAAATAGACACATAAACACGCACAAGTAGACACACACATGTACACACAAGCCTGCACTTTTTCCATGTTAGAGGGGAACAACTTACCCTTTAATGACCTTTAATCATTTAAATTATTTAACCACTTTAACTCATCTGAAGCGTCAAATTGTGTTTATTTCCTGGATTCAAGTTTAAACTTCTAAAAATGTTGTCTTCATTTGTACATCTAAGAATGTATGAAGCCAAAATGCAGAAACTTCTTAGCTACTATGATCTCATTAAATTGATGGGAAGCCTATGCTGTCATTACATGAGTGGAAATTTTCCCATAATTAACCCTTAGGGAAATTGACTCCTCTCTACTTTATTTTAATTGTACTTCCATAACCATTTGTATTCTTTCTTATGGTTCCCATAATATACTAGCTTGTAAAATTATTTAAATAATCAGTCAACATTTATTTTAGTATGGGGCAAAAAAGTTGTTCAACCAAAAGTGAGGGTGCATTAATCAGATATTTACCCAATTGCATTAGAAGCTGTAATCAAAGTCATGTTTGTTTCCCAAGGGTTTACAACAAATAATATAATAAATTGAATTAAACCAATATATTTTGACTTACCTAGATGAGACTGGAAATGTAACAATGAGGATGTCTGGAAAATAAACAAAGTTTGTCCTCTAAGAAGTTTTCATTTAGACTTAAACATTGAACATAAGATGATAGTGGAGGAGGGTGAGGGCCTGGAAATCTTCTCAAAAAATAATTTTATTCAGGGTTATTATTAATTTACATTTAACCGTAGATACTAGTCCATAAATAACATAAGGCAGATGTTATTTAAAGATCATTTTTTATGAATAGCTCATTAATTTAACAATAACTGAAAAAATAATTGGCTTTATGAAATATATATTGCTTCTAGATTCACTTAATGGCTACCACAATTTTTGCACTATTAATTTTTTGACTGTTAAACAATAGTGAAATCTTAATTAGAGACACAGAAGATTAATTAGCAGTGACTAAGGAAATCTAGTCTTCAGTTTCATGGTAAATAAAATGAGTGCCAACTGTTTACAAATTTGGGGTTAAGTTACAATTTGATTCAGGCCTTCTGATTTACCACACAATGTTGTTTCCCTTACAAACCATTGTTTCAGGATATTTAGATGGCTGGAGCAGTGGTTAAAACAGCAAACTGTGGTATAATTTATAAAATTGTATTTGCAAGATGTCAAAGTTTTGGATTACAAAGTTAGTGTAGCTTTAAGAAAAGCCACAAGTTAGGGCCACTGAAAAATTAACACAAATTGGAGTATTCCTGCATGTGTGCACAAGGTTGCAATGGAAGCCCTGATCTTGAAGGTATAATACAAATCAGGCATCTACTTACATACTAAAAGGATGTTACAGTCTTTATTTTTTTCTAATATGAAATCACATGTCAGAATATAATAAATTTATAAGACAGAGGAAAATGTTGAGATTCTTGGATAGTTTGATATTATATATTTTTTGAATTATATCACTTGAGCCCTACATAGAAATGAGCTATATTCATCCCTCCAGAAACAGGTAGACACTTTGTTGTCTGGAGATATTAAGTGAGAATAATTTAGAGGGTCTACCCCAAATTTAGGAAATATGACTTCCTCTAAATTATTCTGTGAATACCATATGACCTTTGAAAGGGGAATTACTATTTCCATGGGCAAATCAAAATCAATAGAAAGTAACAGAGACAATTCTTAAAAGTAGTTCATTTAGTGTGATTGCTGCCTATTTTTTTTTTCTATGAAATTGTAAAATCTACCACAAAATTCTTTATTCTCACTTAAATGCATCTGGAAAATAGCATCTAATGTTTATTAAGCTTTTGCTATGTTCTAGGCCTATTACATGTGTTTCACATTTTCAACAAGTTATATATTAAATTTTCTGCCTTTTTTTAGATGCAAAAATGAAGTACAGTAAAATGATTTGTTCAATACATCTATCAAGTTGTTTAATTGGGAATTGATTCTGTGTCTTGCCTCCAAATTCATTAATATTAAACTCATTACTATTAAAGCACCTTGATAAAACTCAACTGTAAATACATTGTAACCAGTATATTTAAATAAGTACAGAGTAAATTATATGAAATAATTGTTAATATTCAGTCATGTAACCTACTTTCAATTTCGATATAACTAAAGTTTAAATAATTAAGAAGAATTTCTTTAAATTAATAAAATATCATATCCCTTTATAAAAACTACTCACCATGAAGGGGGAAATAAAATAAATTATATTAAATGAAAAAAAAAAAACCTGAGACCTGAGTTCCACACATTTAAAAATTTCTCATTAGTAACTGCAAATATATTTTCTTTCTGTAAGATGTGTGCATTTCAGAATTCCCATTACCTTTCTGCTCTTTCACTCCTGGAAAATGCTGAGACTAACATCTTCAGGTTGACTTCTCCTAAAATCAGAGTTGATCTGTGTACAAGGGATTGGCATCTTATAAAAATTAGAGATCTTTCAAAAAAAGAAAAAAGAAAAATTAAAGTATTATAAAAAGAGTGACTGCAGGACATAATAATAGTACCATGGCTGAGTTATCAAAGCATTTGAATGAGCAGACATGGCAATTATTTACCACTTTGTCAACTGATATTCATTAATTTTCATTTGTACAGAGGAGAAACACTTGTGGACATTAAGAAAAAATGGGGTGTCCATTTTCATCTGAAGGTCTGCTGAATGCACAATTTTAGTCTTAGATATTAGGCTCATATGATTAAATGTAAACACAAGGTAAGAAACATTGTCTTTAATCTCTCAGGTTTCTACTATGTAATTTTTTGGCATTTTGGATTCTTCCCATGACTTTTCCCACAGCACCTTTCACGTCTTTGTTCCTTAGGCTGTAAATAAATAGCTTCAGCATTGGGAAGATGACTGCATAGGATAAGGATATAAGTTTGTCTCCCTCTGCTGAGTAGAGTGACTTGCGTTTCATGTCACTGACAAATCCTGTCCCATAATATATGATCACAACAATCAAGTGGGAAGTACAGGTGGAAAAAGCTTTTTTCCTGCCCTCCACAGAGTCTATTCTCATTACTGTCACCAGAATGTGAATATAGGAGAGAATAATTAGGAGGAAGGGGTATAAGACCATTCCAGCACCTCCTGCAATCATCATAGTCTCCTGAAGGGAAGTGTCATCACAGAAAATATGAAGAATGGTGGGCAATTCACAGAAAATGTAGTTAATAACATAAGGACCATAGAGTGGAAGGATTGCAAAGTAAAGAGGCACCACCGAGGCAGAGAAGCCAATAGTCCAAGGCCCCAGAGCCACTGCCAGACACACAGATGAGTTCATGATAAACAGGTATCATAGTGGGTAAGAGATGGCCACATAGCAATCCACAGCCATCACTGCAAACAAAAAGCACTCAGTTGCCTCGAAGAACAAGATAATGTAAGTTTGGGCAAGGTAGAAGTTTTAAGATATACCTTTCCTGGCTGCAAGGAAGTTAAAGGGCATCTTGGGGACCACAACTGTGCAAAAAAATATGTTGAGAAAGGCCAGATGAAAGGGGAAGTAATACATGGGTGTCTGGAGAGAGGAATCAAAAACCACTAAAGATATGACAGCTGTGTTGCCAAGGAGATTCACCACATAGACCAGTGAGAAGAAGAAGAAGAGCGGGATTTCAGTGTGAGGGAGATTGGAAAATCCCACAAGGATCAGTTTGGTGATAGTGCTGGAATTCTCATGTCCCATTTTTGCCAATGGAATTTGCCTATTTAAATTAGAGGGAGGAGAAAACAAAAATGGTTTTACATGAAAATTATGAGGCTATGTCAATTCCCTTTTATATGAATGACAACTCTGTGGACAAATGAATATTGCATTGAAATAATTATTTGTGAAATTTCATTGAACATGTATTTGTTTCAAAAGAATAATACATTATCAAATAAATGGAATCAAACAATAAAAAAATTTTGAAATAAAGTACATAACACTTCTCCAAATCAATTGTGTGAATTATCTAATTGACTGTTTTAGAAAAATTATACAAAAGACTTTGGATTGAAAACAGAATTATACCCACTGCCCATTATTTCAATATATTGTACAATAGTTCTCCACGTTTGTTTAATCACATGTTACTATTATTGATTCAGGTAAATAAACTAATTTACTCAGCATTAGGGAGAGAGAAAATGGTGGTTGAAAATAATTTCATTTCCACTACATTGAAAATAAAAACAGTATTTTATAGTCAATATTTAAACAAGACAAAAGATTGATTTTTTTCCCCATTTCTGGCCCCAAAGAAACAAAACTCATTATAAACTAAAAATAAAATCAGATAAACAATTTAATTATTTTTGCTATTGTTACCACCACAATATTAATTAGAAGAATATGAGAAACCCATGAAACAATCAATCTTTTACACTAATAGTAATGCTTTTACAGAACTTAATCCAGATTTTCAAATCAGGCATTTTGTGTGTTTTAAGTATATTATGAAATTTTCTTTGTGAGATTACGACTCATATATGGACAAATATCTACAGTGATCTACTTATATGTTCTTTAGCAACATCTTTGAATTTAACTTATTAGACTGTGTGAAATTGTGATTTAAAAAACTCTGGTTACATAATTTGCATATTAATTTATATACCATATATATGCTAAAGCCTGCTGCTATTAACAAAACAACAGGACTCTAAACACAATAAAAATAAAACAAAAAATGTTTATTATTTATGATATTATATAAACACAGAGGTAAGTTGAGGAAAGAAATTAAAACAGAGACACTTACATTTACATAGACTCAGTTCAACTCCCTGTACCCTAATACCTCTCCTTTATTATTTTCCATTTCTTTCTCTCTGTTCTGCCTAAAACTTCTTTTCAATCATCTCCTTATTGACTTATATGGAAAAGATTTTTCTACATGCAGCATCACCAAGATATAAACAACTAACTCTCCATGATTTTGTTTTACTATTTGCCTACACAAAATATTAGGGGAGCATGCTACATGATTCCCAAGGAAGCATGGGAGGGAGGAAGACAGACAGAGAGAGAGAGAGAAAGAGAGAGAGAGAGAGAGAGAGAGAGAGAGAGGGAGGGAGAGATGCAGAAGATCAACCCTATGCTTGGGGAAGGAAGGAAGTGTGCTAAGGAAAAGAACAGTTCACATACCTGCCCAGTCTGTAAGCATTAGGAAATATCTTCATCTATATTCTGTTCTGTATTGGATAATGGTAAATAGATTTTCCTAGAAAGTGTCAAAATATTAAATTTCTAGCTAGAAATAGCATGAGAATCACACTCATTTGTCAATGAGTAAAATTCATCATATTTATCATTATTTTTTTGTAAACGTGCTCCTGAACTCCATGAAAGTTATGTTGAAAAGACTGACACAACTATGGTCAACATTAGGTAAAACTGTTCCCCTACTTTCACAATATTAACTATAGCTTATAAATTATACATATTCTCCTTAGTCCTTTCCTTAAATATCTCAACTTTATGTTATAAGTAGGAATTGAAAAGAAGGTTAACGTGAATATAAAAATATTGTTTACCAGGAAGTCTCCAAAGTGTAGACTTCAGTGAGTTGAGCAAAATCTATTAAAAGAGGCAAAGTTTTGAGTTGGAGCCCAAGGGGAGATAGTGAAGTTCATTTAATGGAGCAAAACAAAAATAATTTAAGTTCCACATACAGGCTAATGACAAACAACTCATTAATACAACCTATAACTTCCAACTTATGGTGACATCTATTAACTCCATTATGTCTATGGGAGTAACATCTCAAACGAGAAATTCTAAAAATAATGAATTTTTGGAAACATATTTTAATAAATACAAATTATCTCTACATTTTGAAATAGTAAGGTAAATTCAGGTGTTTTATTCACAGTGGTCTGCTTAGAGTCCACTCATTTAGAAGAGATAATATTCATTCTGATAACAGGAAAGCAAGTTTTACCAAAATGTGCCTATTTGTATATAAATTATGACTATTTTAACAAAAAAAAAAATCCACACTTGCAAAATGATTTCAATGTGCTTTGTTCACACATTTCCATCCTTGGAGTAGTACCACAGCATAGTTCTACACTTCAAATTATGATATGGCTTTTCTGGTAAAAATTATAGACCAGCCACTGGCTTATTTTGTGATTTCTACTCATGAAGTATTGCATAGGTTTTCTATTATTTAAGTCATTATACATTACTAAGTGTGGATAATTCTTTTGGGATAAAATATATGTCATATTGAAACTTAAGTGCATTGACAAGCAAGGAGATGATTAGATAGATCTTAATCATTTCTGTCTGTATACTCATATAACTGAAAATACTATATCCTAGAGACTACAATAGCATTCACATATCTAGGATAATTTATTAGAAATAAGATTGAGAATATGCCTCTATTAACAACTGTTTTATTGTTTTACAAATTCATGTGGTCTATTGGAAGAACTGTTTTAACAATTTGTAATTTAAGACAAATAAATGTTTTGTTTTTATCCATTACCTTTCAGAACGGCTTTTGAGCATCTAATGTGCTCCAGTCACAACTATAGGAAAGGCAAATATAGTACTGATAATTTACTATAAGATACTAATGAATCATACAGTGATAAGTAAGTAACTTCAGAAATGCACACAGTTTTCATAATTTTTCATGTAGTTGTATGTGCTATGAATTGAAAAAATGCAGAATAAATAAACAATAACAAAAAAACCCAATTTTGATAAAACATTCAAGCAAAGTCTTTTGAGTTGGACATAGTTCAGTGGAGACCTAGACAAAATGAGGATGTAAGCATGAAATGGAAACTGTTTCAAGAAGAAAGAGCAGCATTTGCAAAGTCCCTGCATAAGAAATAAGCTTGCTATTCAAGGAAGATAACAATTAAAGTGAGATGGAAAGGAGGGAAGTAAAAATAAGTCAGGTTGGGAGGAAGCAGGGCAGATGACTCTTAAAGCTCTTAAAGACAGAAAGGTTTTCAGATTGTTTTCTAAGTTGTTGAGAAATCATTTAAAGGGTTTCAATAATCAAGTGATTTACATTTAAGGTGAGATAGTGAGTAGTGCAAGCATATTAGAAATAATCCATTGAGCCAATATTTTAAAAACACATTGGATAAAAAACTAGATGAAGACAGATGTCAAAAGACAGTGAAATATAAGGAAGAAAGAGAAAGTTTGCATAAAATACCAAAAAAATGCTCTTGAGATCTTCAGAGAACAAAAATATCATTGGAAACAGATGTGTTCAAATCTGGGATCATAAGAAACCAGGAAATTGTGCCTGGAATTGCGATCTTTTCTCCTAAAGCATCTACCTATAAGTAAGAGAAAATGGAGTTGATGAGAAACCACTAAGGCATTTCACCTGATACAAAGAGCCTGAGGACCAAAGACTGACATTTAAAATATACATAATGGTAGATTGAGAACAAAGGGCTATTCAGTAGGCTTGAGCATAAAGAAGAAATATACCTGCCCTTGAGACACAGTTTTGAATGTTCTAATCCAATTAGGTTACTCAGAATAGGTAATATACACTAACTGCCTTAAAAAAAGAAAGTGTCCTCCCAAGTAAAAGGAAACACCATACTATATCTCAAAATTTTTCTTAAATATTTCATGTACAACATACAGCATGTATACACACAAAACCAGGCACATGGGGAAATAAAATATTAAAAAATCCAAGATTAAAAAATGCAATAACTATGGAGAACACAGATAATGAAATTGTCAGACACATACTTAACACAATCATACATAGTGTTCAAGAAAATAAAAGTAATGCTGAGATTTTTTTGCAAGGAGTTGAAAATGCCATAGAAGGATCAAATGGAATTTCAAGAATAATAAAATACAGTAGAATTTTAAAAGTTTTGATGGTTTAAACAACTCAGGAAACACAGCACAAGAGAGAGATAAATCAGAAGAAAATATTCAAAATGAAACAAGGAGAACAAATAAGAGAAAAGCATAAAGAGTAAAAGTCCCAGAAAGACAGGAAATGGAAAATGTGTCATAACTGATATTATAAAAGATAATGGCTGACAGTTTTCCAATGTTTCCAATATTTTATATAATTTATATATATAAAGTCTCAAACTTTATGAAATAGATAATATGAAAACATAAGAACAGACTAAAAACGATGAGATACAGATAGTGATGTTTTTCAAAATGTAATTCACAGGTAATGAAATGTACTTATTGCCTACTGCCCTGACGTATCACTTTTTTATGAATCAAGTACTATTTTCCATTTGTACTCACTTTTATTGTCTTTGTCTATTTTCTTATACATTTATCAAAAACATACTATCTTAATTTCATGAAGAATTGAGGAATCCTTTCTACTTCACCTATATGAGTTCCCTTGATATATTTTGCCTTCTGAATTTCCTTATCTGTTTTGGAATCAATGGCATTGTTTTGATATTGAGTAATTTTAATTTATGAACAGTGTATTATTGGGTAGAGTTATGGATTGGCTAGGTTATGTATGAAGCTCATTCAAATAAATTTATTTCTATTTGTGTGTCTTATTCATTTCAGGATTTAATAAAACTATTCATAGTTGGGTATAAATACACACATTTGCTCTCATTCTCCTGTGAAGAAGAGGTCCACCTGAATGTTTACAATCCATAAGCTAGTAGATTTTTTTTTGTTTTGTTTTTATTAAACAAACACCACATATCTTATAAGGGTTTAATATCTAGTATATATAAAGAAATTTTTCAACTTAATGAAAAAGCCAATTCAACACAATTAAAAGATGGGCAAAAGACTTGAATAGACGTGTCTCCAAAGAAGATCTACAAATGTCCAAAAAGCACCTGAAAAGATGCTCAATATCATTAGCCATAATTGGAATGCAAATCAAAACCACTTTGAGATACCATTTCACACCCATTAGAATAGCTGCTATTAAAAATGATAATAACAATAAATGTTGGAAAGGATGCAGAAAAATAGGAAAACTCACTCATTGCTGGTAGTGATGTAAAGTGGTGCAGCCATTGTGGAGGATAGTTTTGTGTTTCCTCAAATAGAGAAGTGTAGAGCTACCATATGGTCTGCCAGTTCCACTACCAGTCATTGGAAATAGGTACCTGTAAAAAGAAGAAGTAGACAAAAGATGGTAAACATTCAAGAGACCAGTTGTGTATCTTCAGGTTGCTGTCTAGTAATGGGATTGAAGCTTTTTATAATAAAGTAATTTTTGATATGAAAATTATATTTTATTGAGAAAGATAAAAATTAAACAAATCACTAATTTTAACATAGAATAAAACTTTAAAAAGACAATGATACCAAGGATTGATTAAGTTTATTCTACTTGGTTATTCCTTACATCATTTAAGTGGTGAAGTTTATAAAGTAGATATTTATAAACTTCATTGGGGGTAGAAGAATTCCTTTCAAAATAGAAGAAAATGAGGATTTCATGCCATAGAAGATACTTGGATTTATATAAAAGTGAAATGCAAATGTTAAAGGGCAAAATCCATGGAAATGTGTGATTTATAATTATAACTAAATTAATAATAAAAAGCAAATCATCTTAATATTAGTTGATACTAAGTTACAGCTGAAGTTTAAATACATCAGAATTTATACTTTGATTTCTTTTCATGTGTATATGTAAGGATGTCTGTGTTTGTGAGAGTTTGTGTGTGTGTGAATATACATTTGACTTTCTCTTTTCTGTAGGACCACAGAAAACTCCTCCTTTCTGAATTTGGTGCATGTATAGTCAACCAACAACCTACTCATGTATGTATCAATTTCTACCCTATTATTATTTGATCACTTAAACAGCAGCAGCACTACCACATCAATTAACTGCAACATGATATTGCTACATGTGTCAATATCAAAGCAATGAAATTACTCTTATTTAATATTTATTCATGCATCTTAAAAGTAAGGGGTATTTGAATCCAGTTTGTCTATGTTATTATGATAGGACATAATATAAAAACTTAGAATAGATATACCTCCATTAATTATATCAATTGCTGGACTCATTCTCTAAAAGTTTGCAAATTTCTAGATCTGAAATGATTTTCAAATATTCCCTCACTTTGAATTCATCCATAAGGATATATGGGTCCTTGGTCATGGTGGTCTTCATGCATCTTTCAAAGATTCATTTTGCAGACTGAAGATGAAGGGATTCAGGAGAGGGTAAAGAAGATCTTGCTGAGGTGGAGGTTGCTATACTGTGAAATGCAGACATACAAAAAGATGGAGATCCCATACATAGCCCATGGAGATCACAGTGAAGTGAGAAGCAAAGGTAGCAAATGTTTTACATTGACCTTGGTTTGAGGGTAACTTCTGAATGACATTGATGATATAATCATAGGAGAATGCTGTAAGTGAGGTAGAGCTGATGAGCCAGACAATGGAGCTGTGGAAATTCATTAGCTCAATGGCATGTATGTCAGCACAGGCCAAGTGGAGGAGGAGGGCATTGCCACAGAAAAAGTGATCAGTTTCATTGGGGACAAAATATGGCAGCCCTACCTTAAGGATTGTGGATGGGAGGATGAAAAGAAAGCTGTGTACCCAGGAGAAGTTGACAAGACAGACCCAGAGTGAGCTGGTCATAAGCACAGTCTACTGAAGGTGGCTGCAAATGGCCACATAGAAGTCTTTGGACATGATGGCAAAAGTATAAATTCAGTACATCCAGAAAGGAAACAGAAATAGAGGTGAGCAATGCATGCATTAACTGATATGCTCTTCTTCTCTGACAAGAAACCTGCCAGCATTTTGGGAAAAACATATGTGGTGGTTAATATTTCTCTGAAAGAGAGAATACTATGGAAGAAATATAGGGGTGAGGGGAGCCTATAATGTACAAGAATCAGGGTGATCATGAGGGTGTTTCCATGGATGGACACCAAGTAAGCGAAGAGCAAAAATGTAGGAGTTTCCCAATCACTCTGGTAGAAAGTATCCTTCTAAGAATAATCTCTGTCACCATGGTCCAATCAATTATTCCATACTTGGTGGGGAATCTCTTCTCTTGAGAGAGCAAAAGAAGTGAAAAGAGCACACCGCATCTGTCATTAAAGCAGATTCTCCTAAAATAAAAGGAGTTAGGTAATTGTATTTATTTTTTCATTTCTAGAAAAAAATGCTACATGATTGAAAAATTCAGCTGGGTTTATATTTTTAAAATGTCCAAATAAGAATATAGGAAAATCAATGTCCCTAATACTTAAGATATATAAAATTCATGTTACTGTGTATTACTGAATAATTTAAAGTCTTTCTTGATGTAACTTGGGGTCATCAGGGACAAGGGCAGAAAAGGAGAAATATTGATTTATTAAGGGAGAAGTGATAGGTTCATGTGTCAACTTGACCAGATAATTGTATCCAAGCATGATTACATCTACAATTAACTGAGAAGATTGCCTTCAACAATGAGAGAAGTCTCACCCAATCACCTGAAGTCTTTAAAAAGAGAAGTGAGGATGTCAGCAGGCAGAAGAGAGAATTTACGTCTCTACTTCAACCAACCAGCTTCTCCTGGAGAATTCAGGGCTTGCAGCCTGTGATGATTAGGCTAATGTGCCAACTCAGCCAGGTAATTCTGTCCAGGTGTTCGGTCCAGCAAGCACTGGGTTAATTGTAATACAAGAACATTTATGGACTTTGATCACCAGCGAGTTTGCTGCATGGAAGGCTGATTACATCTGCATCAATCAGGGAGATTACATCAGCAATGTATGACGCTTTCATTCAATCAGCTGGATGCCTTAAAAGGGGAAGTGATTTCAACATTCAGAGAGAATTTCCCAGCTTGACTTTGTACAGCCAACTTCTCGCAGAAATTCATCAAGGACCTTTCATTGGACTTTCATCGTAGTCCTGGTTTGCAGCCTGCCTGCGGAACCTGGACTTGTGCATCCCCAGGGTTGTGTGAGAGACTCTTATAAAATCTCATATTATTGACAGACATCTTCTGTTGACTCTGTTTCTGGAGAGAACCCTGACTAATACACAGCATGACCTACATAATTTGGACTTGTTCATCCCCACAGTTTTGAGACAGTTCTTAGAAAAATCACATCATATTTACAGATATCTCCTTTTGGTTCAGTTTCCCTAGGGAACCCTGACCAATACAGGAGGATACATTGAATAAAACAGCAGTCATAGGCCTTTGAGCAGGGCTTAAAGAAATTGAAGAAGTGTGATTACTAGAGAAACCAAGCAATGAGTTAAATGTGGGAAAGTGAAAAAACAATTGTGAGATTCTATGTATTGTTAAATCACTAATATAATTTTCTTATGGATTACTTAAAGTAAATGTTCAAATAAATTTATCAGACCTTACAAGACTATACAATTTCTCCTCAAATCTAACTTTTAAAGAATTCTCAGACATCAACTATGTACTGATGCCATCTTCATTTCAAGACTAGAGTCTTTTATAACTTAGGAAATATTTCCAGTAGGTTTTCAGTCTCCTTTTCTAAGACTTTCAACTTTTTACTTAATAATCTCTAACCTTGCTTTACAAGATACCTCCCTTATACAGTAGAAATTTCTTAGCTCAGAAAAAAATCAAGAGAAGGTTGGACTTTGATCCATTTTATTGCTTTTGGAAATTGTCTTCTGAGCCAAGAGAATGTGGTTTCCATAGGAACTGTTGAGAGCAGATCAATTCTGAGGTTGACCTATTGCCAAATCACCCCATGACAATTCCACAGCACAACCTGGATGAAGGTCTCATTGAGAATAACAAGGCTTTAAAAGCAACCCAGGAACACTCAGTAAAATTTTGGCTTAAAAAATTTGCTCAATTTCTCTCTATGCAAATTTTGCATTGTCAAATCCTTAGGATTCTAATGCACAGAGAGTATAGTAAATACAGAAAGCAAAGAGACTTTTAAAAAGCAAAGGGCCAAGGAGTTTCAAATAATGTGAATAACCCTTTTTATGAACTTTCTACAGAAACAGAAAATATGCACATATGTATGTATGTATTCATGTATGTATATATGCATGCATTCAGGTACACATGTGTGTTTGTGTATAATCTATAATCATGCAGTACCACAGAGCTGCATCTAGCTTTCTCCAATATTTTCCTCAGTCACTGCTCATTTTCAGTGATTATGAGAGAATTTACCTCAGCTATTGATCATTTTCAGTGACTCTGAAAGATACCACAGTCATATGATATATGTTACAATACAGCCTTAATTTTTAAATTTATCTAATGAATAATATTTTAATGTTAACTATTTAATCTCAGTATTTTTACCCTTAGCAAATAACATAACTGTGCATTTGTAACCTATTATCAAGAAACTATCTTTAGTTAAAAAGTAAATTTTTGTTTTCCTTTCCCTTATCTGCACCTAAGAAGTTCCTGTTTTCCTCTACTTTTTGTCTGAGCCTGACAAAATTAAGGACTTTACAAACAGAATGGGACAAATAACCATAGTCATTGAATTACTAACTGTTAAAAGTTACTAGATACAAATATCTGAAGCTTATTTCTTTGATTCTAAATGCTATATATTCTTTTTATAACTGTGTAATCTTTAACTCGTAACTAACCCCTGCTTGTTTTCCCTTATTTTACCATGCATTGATTTTGTCATGACTTAACAGCCCTTTGACGCCCTGCTTTGTTTAGCTTAGTCATGTTAGGTGATTTTCAACTTTATATATTACCCCAGCCAAATTCTGTTTAGTTTAGCATTATCTTATGTGGATTGAACTTTATGTATTTCCTAGCTCGACTTTGTCATTTCATAATGTATGTCAATTAACTCTTATGAATGTGTAGGATTTATTTCACAAACAGAAATCCATGCATCCATCCATCTATTTTCAGGTCTACCACACATGGTTGAGTATGTGTATCCTGCAAAAAAACCCTTAGTAAAGGATGTGAGGCAGGCTTAAATCAACCCTTACTCCACAGGTCAGTGACTGCATCTGAACTGGAACATTGGGAAGGACATAATGAAATGACTGTTTTTAGTAGGGTTTGCACACACAAAGGGAGCATTTTCTCTCATTTCCACCAAAGCCTCTTATTAACTAGTCATAGCCCTTTCTTAATGCACATAGGTTCTTTCATTTGACCTTCTTTAAACTATTATTTCTAACAATAGATAAACAATCATTACATTATAGATCTATCAATAATTACTTGTTATGGACTACGTAAAAATTTCTTCTTCTTTTGCTCATGCATATTCTTCTCCATATATTATTCAATGACTACATATCTATTCTCTTTTCAACATCCATTTTTATATTCCTTCTGGTTACATAGCTCATTACTAGTCACCGATTTTAGGTCCCTATAACACTCAATACACACGCACATTTTTTAGCATTTTGCACATAAATTTTATTTTACACATTTTATGCCTCTCTCTTTTACAGCTAACTTTGAAATTGTGAGTCAATAAATTGTTTTATTCACTTTTGAAACATCAGCATTTAGAAGAGTAGCACATGGTTTTTGGTTAAAATATTTGCTAATTAAATGAGTAACTGAATGAGTGAATTCATGAATGAATAAAATAAATATGCAACTGAAAAATTAGATCTTCTCTAATTCTGATATCTTTATAGAAAACCAAGATACAGTTAACGTAAAGGTCTTTTTGGAAGAGCATTCTCAATGACCAATCTGAAAATTAGGTTAGGAAGCTGAGTTATACATTGTTTCAAGATTTCATACATGGGGAAAGTCTAGATTAATAGTTGAAGAAATATTATGTAAGTTATAATATGATGGATTCAGAAATAACTTATATGGAAACTAATAATTTGGTCCTTTGGGCAAGATTTGAGAAGGGGAATTGCATGTGGTAACAAGTGTTACAAGATTTTGATTTTTATACTTTGTATTGCATCGGTGTAGAATAGTGGTTCTCTTTTTGTTTTAGCTCCATTACTTCCTTCCTCATGTCAACAAGAGATATTGATATTTTTCAGAAATCATATTAAGAAAATGTGAGTTATGAAATATCCCCCAAATTGGGTTTGTTTGCTAATAGAAGAAAGCTTACCCCGTTACAGTTTCCCAAAAATTTCATTTTCCTTTCAGTGTGGCTTAGTATAGTCCTCATCAACGTGGATTTCTATAACATCTCCAATCCACACTCAGTCATTCCATATCCGATTTCTATTGCTTCAAATATGATTCACACAATTGACCATTTGTGAAGGGCTGCCCTACACTAGCTGTTTCATGTGTATTATGTTGCCTGTGCAAATAAATTTTACATAATTTAAAGGCTGGAATCAGACTATATATCCTCCACACCACCCACAATATCCAAGACAGAGTAAATATAAAATATATGATCAATGTCATAATGACTGACAAATTCTTTTTTAAATAAGTTACGTGTTTACTACACAATTTTAAAACAGGAAAGCTCTACAAATAGTTAATTACAGAAAAGCAAAAATAAAGTACAATTTTGAGAAAAATCACTCATAACCTCAACATTTTAATGAAACTAGTTCCAAATAATGATGATTTTATTTTCTTCATAGGGATGCCTTTAAGAAAAGTACTACAAACTGCGTGACTTAAAACATCAGAAATATATTGTGTCATTGATCTGGAGGCCAGAAGTCTGAAATCAAGATTCCAGCAGAGCAATGTTTCCTCTGAAACCCATATGATGAGAATCATGTCTTTTCCTAATTTCTGGTGATTACCTGCCAAAACTTGGCATTCCTTGACTTACAGCACTTCAACCTCTGCCTCAATCATCATGTGGCATTCCCTTCTGTGTTTATTTTATCTCCTTTTTCTTACTTATAAAGATACCAGTCATGTTAGATTAGGAACCTCCCTAATCCAGATAAGCCTCACTTTAAATAATCACATCTTCAAAGATATTACTTACAAATAAGGTCAAATTCAAATGACTGGAGGTTACTACCTCACATATTTCAAAAGAGGTTTCCAAATAATATTCCAAAGTCTTGATAACTCATCAGATGTTTACAA
>JAQZBX010047227.1:0-20505 GCA_029593785.1 Cabassous unicinctus | reverse complement strand
GCAGGCCAGCCCGCGCGGCCCGGTGGGCTGATGCAGCAAGACCTCACAACAGGAAGCGGATGTGGCTCAGTGATAGAGCCCCCGTTTACCATGTGTGAGGCCCCCGGTTCGCTTCCTGGGGCCTCCTTGTGAGGGCAGGCCAGCCCGCGCGGCGCGGTGGGCTGATGCAGCAGGACCTCACAGCAAGGGGAAGATAAGCAGACATGGAGAAGACACACAGCGAATGGACACAGCAAGCACAAGCAGCTAGGGGGGGATAAATAAATAAATCTTTTTAAAAAAACAAGGTAGTAGCTATAAAGGTAATGTGATGTACTTTGGGCTCTGGATATATTCTAAAGGTAGAACCAACAGAAGTTGCTGATAATATGTGAGAAAATGGAGAGTTAAGTATGGCTTAAGCAACTGCAAAGATGAAATTGCTCTCATAGGAGATGGGGATGGCTGTTAGTGAAGCAGATATAGGAAGAGTGGGTATCAGTAGTTCAGTTCTAGGCAAATCGAGTTTGAGGGGTCTGTGGATACAACCAGTGGATCTGTTGAGGAAGCAGTCAGATACACAAGTCTAGATACACCAAATCCTGAGTTTTTGGGGGTTGTCTAGACTGGAGATATTGCCTCCATATTTCTCTAAATCTTCACCCACGAGTCCTATCTCCTTTCTGGACCACGAGAAGAAGTGGTATCCTTCTCAAATCTAATACCTAAACCCTGCCTTTCATTCCATTCTTTATATCCCTCCTCCAGTTTGTTCCTTAAGCTATTTTCTCTTTCTTTTGAATCATGAGTCACTAATTCTACTTCAGCTTTTTTCCCCCTGCCTAAAATTGACTAGCACCTTTTCTATCTAAATCAAGGGTTCTTAACCTTTTTTGTTCCACAGACCCCTTTACAGTCAGGTGAAAACCACGGGCCCCTTACTAAGTCCACACTATCCTGTGTATTATTTAATAAATTTATCATGCACCAACACATCCCCACAAGAATAATGTTGTTTTTTGTAAAATTTCAATTCAAGCTCATGGACCCCTTGTTAAGAACTACTGATCTAAATCCACCTCCTTCCACCCACATAGATTGACGGAAAATTTAAAACTTTCCATTGTTCCTGCTTCACCTTGTCTCAGTGCATTTTTCTTCCATCTTTCAAAGCTCAAAGTCTTTAAAAGGCTGTCCATGCTCAGTGTCTCTAATTTCCATGATTCAACTGTAGGACATTGGACCCTTGAAAGTCTTCCTATATTCCAAGTTCTCAGCTTTCCTAACCTGATTTTTTTTTCACCACCACCAAACATGGAATCTGACATATGGCCACCAAACTTCTTTCTCCACTGAAAATGTTCATACCTTAAGATGAAGACATAGGCATGGTCCAAAGTTGTAATAAGGCTAGAAATTGACCTTTGGTGCTTTAGAACCAACTGGAGAAATCCTTATACCTCTCCTAAGTTTTTCATTATTTTTCAGCCACTCTGGCCTCCTTGTTAGTCCTCAAATATCCCAAGTCCTAGCCTCAATGCCTTTGAACAAGCTATCCATTTTGCCTTGCATTCCCCTTCCCCTAGACATCCACATGGTTCACCCACACACACCACAGAGGTCTTTGTTCAAATGTCTACTCAGAGGACTTGTCAACCACACTGTCTAAACTAGAACTTCTATCATTTCCCACCCCCTTACCTGACTTTTCTTAATCCTTCAATCACATTTTTACTACCAGGCATTTCATAGGCTTAGGTTTTTGTTTTGTTATCTGACTCCCCATGCTAGAGTGTAAACCCTATGAAAGCAGGGGCATTGCTTACATTGCTCACTGTTGAGTCTCTATCCTTTGAAACAGTGCCTGGCACATAGTAAAGTCTAATAATTATTTGCTCAGTTAATTTGTTTGTGGTTGAAGGATCTTAATAGACTCATTGGCTCTTGTGCCCAAAGACCTGACAGCAAACCTGACAAATAAATGCCATGAATTCTCTCCCTCCTTGCTCAAACTGATGGGCATTTGTACACTACACTGGACGTGGCTAGAGTGAAAGAAAAAAAAAGGAGGACAGAAGGGGTATACAAAAGAATCTTCCTTTCTATTTTGTAACAGTTTGATATTATTGATGAATTCCGGAAAGAAATATTGGATTATATTTGTAAACTGGTCTTTTCCTCTGGGCATATTAGAGTGTATTGGATTCAGACGTTTTACTTTTACTGCTTAAATAATGATGAAGGCTTTGATTGGGCCACATCAGTAGGGCATTGAGTTCCTGCCCCTTGGTGGGTGGGGTCTCAGAGATAAAAGACAAGGCAAAGGACAGAGTTGGAGTTCTGATGTGGAGTGTTTTAATGCTGGAGCCTGGGGAATTAAGCACACAGAGGAGCTTGGTCGTGAGGAAGGAGACAAGGCCCCGGGAAAAGAGACAATCTATTCACCTGATAGTCTACAGCTGGCCTTGTAGACGCAAGCCTGAGCCCAGAGAGAAGCAAGCCCCAGGAAGAGAGGAACCCAGGAAGCCTGAACTCTTGGCAGATGTTGGCAGCCATCTTGCTCCAACACGTGGCAACAGACTTTGGTGAGGGAAGTAACTTATGCTTTATGGCCTGGTAACTGTATGCTTCTACCTCAAATAAATACCCTTTAATAAATGCCAACAGATTTCTGGTATTTTGCATCAGCACACCTTTGGCTGACTAATACACACTTCAAGTAAGGCTTATAAAGATGCAGAATTCCTAGTTTACCTAGGAGCAGGACCTAAAGTGGGAATGTGCATCAGCCTTTCACAGCCACTCCAAATAAAGGAACAGCAACAACAACAATTCCCTGGTCAGTCAATAAAAAGTAGGCCTGCAGCACACAGGTAGCTTCAGGACAAGTTCCTACTGGGACACTCCTCTGGCCCTGGCTCCCTTCCAAAAAGATTATCCCTCCAAAATAAAAGTTCCGGAGTCACCACTGTTGGAAAGATGAGCGCAAGGCACTTTTGATTCCGCTGAGCAGGAGGAAGCCGTTTCAAGATTTGGATTTCACAGGAAAGGCAGCTCCAATGTTGGAATGGAGAGGTTCTTCTGCATTCCACTAGAAGAAAGAGAATTGGCAAGGGCTGAGTGGAGAGGAGATGAGAGGGCAGGAGGAACGTTCGAGGGGTATCTAAGGACGAAGATCGTGAAATGAGTGAAGAAGCCTCCTGCTTCTATTTTTATCCCTCAGCTCTGCATAGAATGCTGTCCAGGCACCTGCCCTGTGTGCACCTCACCAATCTGCTCCTTCTCTTCCTACCAGCATCACATATGAGTGACTAATGCAGGTGGCTCATTTTCTTTGTGCTTTCATGAGGTTTATGTTGGTGAGACCAGCCCACTGTGTTCATATTCTGTTTACCTACAATACCACTCTACGGTATTCAATCAAAGAGCATTTGAAAAGTGGGATGAAAGGATATGAACGCTTCGTCCTCACCTTGAATCACATATCAGGAGCTGAAATTAGATCCCACCCCCTGGGAAGGGAGAGCGCTGGTGTCACCCAACAAAGCTCAGCCCCCTTGGCACATCCAGAGCTTCACATCCCTGCCCCCTGGGCTTTGGCACCAGGGGTTCCACAGCTGGGCCCAGGATAAAAGCACTGTCCCTAGCTTGCTCCGAGGCAAGGACAGTCTGCTTTTAATTAAAAGCAGGAGCCGTTGTTGGATTTGTATTTTTCTTTCATTCTTTTTTTTTTTCCTTTCCTTGATGGCATGATGTGGGTTACATATTTAATTAAACAGGATCTAATGAGCACTTCTAACAGCCCTGGGGTCAGAAAAGTCACAGCAAAGATTCATGAAAATGTGCTGGGCTTTATTGCTTCCCCAGGGAAGCAGCAGTGATATCGTCCAAAATGGCAGAGTCGGTGGGAGACCAACGGCTTTCCAGCTTCCACAGGAAAAACCCAAGAGGAGCCAGACAAAGATGTGCAGAGTAGAATTTTCAGGCTTTGTGTCTGGGCCCAGAAATAAGTCTAAACATATAATGAGGTTAAGTTTAAGCTTTATGAAATAAAAAGCACAAATGAGCCCAATGGGGTAATGATTTGGCCTGAGAGCAACCCAAGAGAGAAAAGGCTTTGCATCAGAACACACTTTTGGAAACAAGAAGTTGAATCAGAAAAGAAGAATGAAGGAAGGACAGCAAAAGCAAAATGTGCTCAGGCATTTGGATTTTATTCTATGAGAAATGGGTCATTAAAGGTTTTTATATGTGTTTTCTTCACCATGCTCGAGTCTTATATCTGTTATTGCACTTGCCTTGTGAATTGTCTGCAGACATATCTATATCCCCATTAGACTCTGTACTGACTCCTTGAGAATGAGGGCCATGTATCTCTCTGCTCCCATGGCTCCTACTAAACTTAATCTATTATAGCAGATATCACACTATATTATAATTGACTTTTGACTTTCTGTCTACCCTGCCTGATTGAAAGTTCCTTGAATACAAGATTTTTTTTCTGTAGTATTTTTGCCATATTATTTTTGTCTTGTTCACATGTATATTCCTGCTTTTAGCACAATGCCTGGGACATAGTATGCCCTCAATAAATTATTATTGAATGAATGAATGACTCAAATGCCATTAGTCTGAGGCCAGTAGGACAACCAAAACGAAGACAGACTACAGATTTGCCTTCAAAAGCATTGAAGAACGGTTCCAATTTTTACTGAAAATGAGTTACTTGGGCAAATGGAGAATGATGTTATATTCCATATTATATCATATGATGTCTTTCAAACCCTCATTAAAATAAAAGGTATAAAAATAAATGTAATGTGCCATCCTTGGATGGATCCTAGTTTTGAAAGAAAAAACAATCAACTGGTAAAAACATGTTTGAGATAATTGGGAAGTTATTGGTATTAGATGATATCAGGGAATTATTTTTGTTAGATATTATAATAGCGTTGTGTTGTGTAGGAGATTGTCATTGCTGAGTGTTTAAAATATGGCTCAAAATTCCTTGACACTTTCCGGTGGAGAAGAGGGGCTTTGTCCCTTCCCCTTGAATATGAATGTGTTCCTAATGCTTTGGCCAAAAGAATTCAGAGGAGAAGATGCTGCAAGGAGCCCGAGATTTTATCAGAAGAGGCCATGCAGATTCCACCTGGTCCTCTAGACACACTTATTTCCTGGAGGCTCCTTTCCTGAGACACCCCTTGTCAGAACCCTAATGCCAGGTAGTGAGATGCCCAGGCCACATGGGTGGGCCACCTGTGGGTGCTCCATGCAACAGGCCAAGCTTAACCCAGGCTTTGAGTCATTTCTGGGATTATCCAGATCATTCCAGCCCCAGCCACTCAAATACTCCCAGCTGAAACCCCAGATACTCTAGAGCACAAACATGCCATCCTGTTGTGCCATGTGTATTCCTGACACAAAAGAAAAAAACGATGTAATAAAATTTTGTGTGTTTGAAGTTTAGGGTGGTTTTGTTAGGCAGATATAATAACTGGAACAGTCTTTGATATTTTTTGAAGATGCATCCCCAGGAACTTAGGGATTGTGTACTATGTGATATCTTTAACTAATTTTGAAATGGTTCCAATAAATAATGGGCAAAGATAGCCGTAGATAAATAGATTGAGCAAAATATTGACAATTGTCAAATCTAAACTGTGAACATGTTGTTGTTCATTGAACTATTTTTCCTATTTTTCTGTAAGCTTTTAAATGTTCATAATAAACTGGAAAATAAATATTTCTTAAACATCTCTTTCTTTCCCAAGAGTTCTGTTCCTCAGGGAAACTGAAATTTGTCTCTCACATATCTTTTTATATATCCCCTCTCTGAATGGGCCCTGCTTCTTCTTTCTTCCTCCTTCATGAGCTCCTATTTGTGGGTAGCTATGCCTTTCCTGAGAGGAACAATTTAGTGCCAGCAAACCCTTCTCTTTTCTTTGGCTTCTGGCAGCTTACAAGGCACATGAAGGGATTAGGATTGTAAATAACTAATGCTTTAATGGTTTTTCTTTCAAATTAATGACAAAATTTTTTTTAAAAAGACCTTTAGGGACTGCTAAGATTAGAAAATAGAACAAAAGATCTCCTTCATTAAATTTGAAATTTCTTGGTAAAATGAGAGCAAAACACCCCTTGCTTTCAAAACTTAAAATTTTCAAATCAATGCTACAGATTATTATTCTTATCAAAGGAAAGCAAGTCATTTTCTAATTTGTTATATGGCAAATCAAGCAAAAAAAAAAAAAGAAAAAAGAGAAAAATAGCACCGATCAAAAGAGTTGCTGCCTCTGCCCTAACTCCCAACACCAGACTTCCCTTACTGCATAACAGGGCAAAACTCTTCCTCCTGTACCAGCTCCCATCCCATCCCCAACCAGCTGATTCCCTCTCTTCTTCAAGGCCACTGCTCCCCTGAGTAGCAGAACCTATTCCATAGTAGGCAAAATCCCTTATGTCCTTGATACTTTCTTCAAATACTCCTGCCCGCCTTGCCCCGTAAATTGAAACCTACTTTTCTCCCTTACCACACACTTCCAGCACATTCTTTTGAATGGTAATGATATGAAAGCTCATTTTTATTGAGGGTTTACTATATGGGGGGTTCCAGGATACTCTCTTTTATTAATATTTCATTTGTTTCCCATAGCAATCCCATGAGGTGCATACCACAGTGTTGCCATATTAGAGATGAGGAGATCGAGGCTCAGAGTGGTTAAGGAGATTACCCACCCAGCTAGGAAGTAGCAGAGCAAGGATATAAAGCAGTTACAACCAAGAACCCATGCTCACAGCCATTATGCGTTATTTTCTCCCCCAGAGACCTCCCTTCAACAAGCTCCATTTCTGCACGCACACACACCCGTCTCCAACACCGAGAACCAGAGGAAGGGGTCAGCCTCGGCTCCCTGCAGCTTCCTAACCAGGGTCCCACGACCTTCTCTGGGCATCTGCTAACCTTTAAAGCCCATTCCAGATTGTCTACTTTATCTCCATAGCTTCAGGACACTTGCCATTTCCTCCTTGACTTCAACATGTGAATGATATTGTACTTCTACAACCCTTCCGTGACCCAATGAGCCAACATCCGCACTGATAAGCTTGTCACCCTCCGGCATCTTCAGAGACTGTCTATACAGACACACATCGCTGAACAGGACCCACGTGAGTTCTGTGGGTTCTGTTTGCCTAGCGTAGAGTATTGGGGACCACACCAAGGTTTGATCACGCAAGGGAAAGAGTATATTAATCTGGCGGAGATCTGGAGACAAAGTCTCAAATCAGCCTCCTTGAACAGCAGAGGTAGCAGCATTATATTGGCTTGTATAGGGGAGGAGTTCAAAGGGTTGGGTTACAAGATTGACAGGTGGGTGGGGAGGGGTTGCATCTTGTGCATAGTCTATAGCACTACATGCCTTAACATGCTTCGTCACACATTGCATGTATAGAAAATGGCATCTAAATCCGGCCCAGAGGTGGAGACTTTCCTCTTATAATGCGCTGAAGTTCTGCTAAGTTCATTCTACACCCTACTGAGACTGCTAAAAACTGTAAAGTCCTAGTTTGTGGCTATTTAGGTTTTGCAGTTAGCTTCTGACCGCAGCTATTATCTGTCTTTTATTTTTGGTTGGTTAGCTATTGCTTCAAGGCTAAGATTAGCCTAACAGGGCTTATCAGAAGAAGAGAGAATTGGGTGAGGTGGTTCTTACAAGTGGTCCTTCCATCATCACCTGTCAGAACCAACTCTTCTACCTCTACAGTCTGGAATTTGCAACATGTCCTTCCTATCTCTTATTTTCTACTTCCATTTTACCCTTACTTCCACTGGATCTTAGTTCTAACCATAAGTTCTGGTAGCTATGCCTTTCCTTATTCCCCTGTGTCCCCCTTATGACCTTCATTTTTACCTCCCTCCTCCCTCTACTCATTTTAATGTCATGCTGAGTCCTCTCATCACCATCCTCAAATACCTCACTATCCTTGCCATTTTTCTCCTTCCCAATTCACCATTTTGGGAAATACTTTGCTTTTTCTGCTCACCCTCCCAGGCTGTGACATGAAACTGGAAAATTTCATGAAACCATGTTTAATCATTGTTAACTATGATTGGTTTTAATTAGTCTCAGCTTGCCTTTTCATCTCATCTGACATCTCATCACCTACCGATCTCATATCAACTCCACATTTCATTTCCCCTTGAAGTTGCCTGAAACCTTTCTATTTCCTCATCCATCCATCCAACCCACCCATGTTTCAGCAGATGACCTTGAGAATATTTACATGATCTTCCAAGATCCCAGGATGCCTTGCTTTGTTCATTGTGTCATTCATAGCTCCTATAACAGAAGCAGCCCCTGCTTCTTCTTAAGACCAAGCTCATCACCTAGGTTCTTTTCCCACCACTTGCTCCTTTCTAAAGATCTTCTTCATCAACAATCCCCCCACCCTTTGTCTTAAAGTTTCAATCAGTTTTTTTCCTCTGGCTATTTTTACAAACATGCTTCCACTTCTTCGAACCTATAAAGTAAAATGTTTTTCTGTTCTCTTGCTATCATATCTCTTGATATCTTTAAGCTGCTTCCCTATCCTCTCCCCAGCAAAGTGGTGCCCCAATCTCCCCATCAAGAACCGCATTCATATCCTAATCATTCACTCTTTAATTCTTTGCAAGATGGCTTCCCCCACCAATCTCTCAAAATGGTTCTCCTGAGGATGCCGGTCACTCCAAATAACTAAATCCAACCATGATTTCTTAGTCCTCATTCCCTGACCTTTCTAAAGAATCTGAGATCTTTCATTCGCCTCTGCATTATGAAATTCTCTCCCATATGCATCTCTTTGTTCTCTATCTTCCTTCTCTGTCTGTCCCTGAGATTATGCCTTTTCACACCAGGTCCTGTCAGATCCCTTCCTTTTTCAACTCTTACCTCTGTATAAATTATATGCAAATGTGTGTTTCTATCCCCTGTCTATTCTTCTGATCTCCAGGATTAAATTTCCACCTGCCTTCCAGATATTTCCATAAATTTCACAGGCATTTCAGACTCAATATCTTAAAATGAGACCTCCAACCCTAGCCATAATTAGCTTGTTTCTGTTTATGGCACCACACGCTCTTCAGAGCAGTAAGTCACCAAATCCACGGACATTGCCTCAGCACTCCCATGTACATCCTACTGGGTTATTTCAGTAACCCTCTAATGTCATCAACAGCAATTACAGTACAGCTCCAATCATAATGCTCCTCAACTAAAGAACCTTTGAAGGCTCCCTACTTCCTTCTGAATCAAACTCCACCTCGTTAAACTTGCAGTCAATTCTTCCAGGCTTTTGTCCATGCTGATCCCAGCATTATCTCTTCCTCTATCATTCATGAATTCACTTACCTTATAGACGAGTGTTTGAAGAGTTTAAAATCTTTTTAAAACAGTGAATCATCAGAACATTTGTAAACCAATGGCACCTACTTCAACAAGCCTCTAAATACTCCACAGTAGGGTACAGTGATTAACCATGTGTGTGGACTGTGTTGGGGATTGTTTTAGTTTCCAAGCAACTAAAACACATACAATGGGTTAGCTAAAACAATGGGAATTTATGGGCTCACGGTTTGGAGCTAAGACAAGTCCAAAATCAAGGTATCAGCAAGATGATGCTTTCTTCCCAAGACTGTGCCATTCTGGGGCTGGCTGCTGGTGGTACCTGGGTCCATGGCTTTTCCTTCACATGGGGATGTACACAGTGGGGTCTTCTCCTTTGTTTTGTGGGTTCCAGTGACTTCCAGCTTCTTGTTTCCCATGACTTTCTCTCTGTTTGACTTTCACTCTTAAAAAGGACTACAGTAAACTGGATTAAAGCCCAAAAAGACTCAGTTGGGCCATACCTTCACTGAAGCAACCTCATCAAAAGGTCCTATTTATATTGGTTCACACCCACAGGAATTGATTAAGATTTAGAACAAATATTTCTGGGATATGTAACTCCAAGTCACTATAAGGATTGAATTATGTAGCCCCCAAAAATTTGTCCTTAAAGGGCTTAACCCCTGGTCCTGTGGGTGTGAACCCATTTGCAAATAAGAAATTTGAAGATGTTATTAGTTTAGGTGTGCCCAAAATGAATGAGGGTGGGCCTTAATCCAATATGGCTTAAATCTGTATCAGCAAAGGAAATTGGATACAGAAGAAGCCAAGGAGAGCAGATGATGGAACTCAATGGTACCCAGAAGAGGTAGGATAAGGCAACACGATGTGCATTGGCATGTGAAGGAAAAGCCAGGGAACCCCAAAGATTGGTGGCCAGCCAGAAGATACCCAACCGGGGAGGAAGCAAGCCTTCTAGCCTCTGCACCATGAGCCAATACATTCCTGTTGTTTAGCCAACCCATTATATGGAATTTGTTTTAGCAGCTAGGAACCTAAGGCAGACTGTATTGTCATATTACAGCAGTTTAGGATGTTAGTCCTGCCTATTTGGTAGCTGTAGAACCCTGAACAAATTACTGAATCTCTGCAAGCTTCAACTTCCTCATCTACAAAATGGGTGATTTGAGAATCTAATGAGATAATGCATACAAAATGCAGCCCACAGTACCTAGCACAAATGTAACATTTTAAGTGCTTATTTTTACCTTGTCAAAGGCCTTTTGTAACAGCCTGCCCTAAACACTTTACAGTAGCAGTGAGCTTAAGGAAAGGCACAGCAGCCGTCCTCCTACTGAGAAGTTCTCCTTGTATTACCAGCACTTGGGGGATCTAACAAAACATCAATAATTTCTCCAGGATGCTTGTTACCAGTTTCTTTTTGTATCAGATGAGGCCAGAGAACTAGGGAAGCTCATGGGTCCAGCGAGCTCTGGCTCCCATCACCAAGTCTGTCTGCTCTCCAAGTGACCCCAGGCTGCAAGTGAAGCCCCAGAGGTACCTCCCTGGCACGCGAACTCCAGGGGTCCTGCTGATTGGCTCCCTCTGGGCTGGGATGCAATGACTGAGGTAGACCTTGGCGCCATAAACACCACAGCCATAAATTTCATTTACATCTAGTAAAACACAGGCATCCAATTAAACCCATAATCCTATAAACTTGCCAGCAATCAAGCTCCCAGTTTAAAATGAAGACAGACAGGTGCACTCAATCAATACCATCGAGGTTACAGCCTGCAGTCTGTAGGCTGTTATGTAGAATCTTCTGCTGTCCTTACTGCTGTTTGTTTTCTGCCTGGGTAGAAATAACAAGTGCTAACCCTTCCCTTACACTGTCCTATGTGGTGGCCTCGGGCTGAACCCTGAGGCCAGCCAGATGTGGGACAGGCAGGAGTAGAAAGAGTCCCTTCCTGAGGGCAGCCCTCCTGTCTGCTCTGCCCACATACCCCCCAGCCTGGATGGTCCTTCCATGGCCAGACCACGGCTTCAGGCTCTAGTGATTAAGGGTAACAAGGAGACACTACTTTCCTCAACTCAGGGTGGGGAACCTCTGCCTCCAGGACCTTATCTGAACTTCACATTGATTTTCTTGACCCTCTGGCCACAATTGCTGGCTGCTGCAGGGACAATTTACACTATGTTGGGTTGCTATGGCTATCCAATTTACAGGGGATTTAGTTTTAAAGATTACACAGTTGAAGAGTGTGAAAAACATGGTTAATAAGTTAAACAACTTTTCAACAGGCAACAGCCCTCTGAAACTACAGAAGAGCTGTGTATAAGTTCCAGTACTTTCCTCAAAGTTCATCAAGTGAGTTCTTGCATGCTGTCCACCCTTTCCTGTATCATAGCCACACCTTCCTCTCCTTCCTCCTCTTCTCTGCAACCTATGCTCTCCTCTTCTCCCTCATTCAATCTCCTTTACTCCTCTCCCCCTCCATTCATTTGACCAACTCTTAACCAACACCACTGGTACAGAAGGCCCTGTTCGCAGGCTTTTCTCATTCCTGCAGTCTTGTCCAGTATTAACTAACTTTACCTGAAGTTACAGTTTTATCTTCATTGTACTCTCATTTTTCCCAGGAAAAAGAAAGTCTTTATATATACCCGTCAATAGATTTCCTTGACAATGAATTAGTGCCTCCCAAAGCCCTCCTTGCCTCTCATCAATTGAGGTAAAGATTCATAATGGAAAATTTGGAAGATCCATAAGGAAAATACATCTAGGAAATAGACACAGAGACCATCATTTGCTAGAATCAAATGGTGGTGGCTCTAAAGATTTTTTTCTTTGCTTAGTCCAAGTGGGGATTTCAGTTTGGTCTTCCGACGGTGGGCTTCTCTTTTTGGAAGTCCCTTGTTGCCTCAGTTTATCAGGGTTCTCCAGAAAAGCAGAACCCAAAGAATGTAGATAGAGAAAATAGAAATAGAAATAGGTATAGGTATATAGATTTATTTAAAGGTATTGGCTCACCTAATTGGGGGAGCCAGCACTGACAATTCCTGCAGTTTTGAGACAGACTTTCTTCTTCTTAGGGAAGAAGTTTGTGCTCTTAAGCCTTTAAACTGATTGGATGAAGGCCACCCACATTTTTGAGAGGCACCCCCTTTACTTAATGACAACTGATGTAGATGTTAACCACACCTACCAAACACCTTCACAGCCACACCTGGATTAGTGTTTGATAAAGCAACCTGGCACTCTGGCCTAGCCACGTTGATCACAAGACTAACCATCACACTCAGGTGTCAGGGCCCGGCATTTGCCAAGTCTTGTTCATTATCCCAGGGGCCATGAGTCATGACAACACATAGAAGAAATATTTCAGGCAACATGCACATCTGATCCTTGCAAGTAATGACTTTGGAAGACATCCAGCCCAATTTCTCACTTAAGCATCTATGTTACTTTTGTCCAGGGATCAAGCAACTCTTGAAGGTGGGGGAGAGGGGTGGGTAGGTAACATAAAGAGGATTGCTAACAAAATCCAACCAAGTAGCAATAGTTTTCCCTTAAAAATATACAACTCACATTCACAGAAATAAATTTTATATATTCTCATACAGACATGGTATTGCTGAGCAGTAGGTTTCGTTGCATGTGCCTCATGGGTCAGATATGAAGATGACAGAAGAGGAAGTCTTCTTTTACCAGCTCTACCTCCCAGAAGGGCTGTACATGGGCCAAAAAATAAATTCCACCTGATCCAAGTGAAGGCAGCTGATTCGGCAAAAATATCTATAAAATAGGTCTTCCGACAGCAGAGTCATCCAGATGAGAATAAATAGCAATCAGAACTCGTGGTCTAGACCCTTGACATTGTGCTTCCACTTAAATAGCTTTATTTAATTTTCAAGACAAGCATGTGGCTTGAATACAATCTTTATTCCCATTTGGTAGGTGAGATGTCGTAGCTAGAACTGGGACATCAGTGGGGATCTTCTAAATCTGTAGTTTGAATTCTGGCGCCTAGCTGCAGCCGCTGGAATTGGGCTGATTCAACACCACAGAGGTCAAGTCTAAGTACCATTTGGCAAGTGGGCACTGGAATGTATTGTCTGGAAGACCCAGCCCCAGAAGAGTAGCCTGAGCAGCTCTTTCCCCCTCCTGCCTCTCCAAACCTGTTGCAGGAATAAACCCCACAAAGAGGATAGACTTAGCTAGTGTGGATAATCTCCTTCAGACACCAGTGGATGGGAAATACAGAGATAGAGATATGTATACTGTGTCATTAAAAGAACAGTTTTTGTAAGAAGCTAATAAGATTATTCAAAATGTTTAAAGCAAAATCCCAAAGCCTGTTAATGGTTTGCCAAAGAAACAAAGTCCTTTTTATTACTTATTTCAATCTTTCTGTGAATGTTGATTCTGAGTCAGACAAACTAATGGGCACTTGTTTCTCAGCTCTGCCAGTTGACCAACAACCAATAACTCCCAAATTCCACTGCATTTCACCAGCATCCAAGTTCCAAGTGGTCTTCCCTTCCTTTAGTCACTCTCTCACCTCCTCCCACCTCCTGGGCCACCTTGCTCCTTCTTTGAATCACCAAAATACACAGAATGCATCTAAAGCCAGCTCAGCAAGCCTTCCTGAGATAACCTTGGAGATACAGATAATAATTTTATTCTTCTTCCACTTGGTATTCATAGGTAACTTGGGTAGGAAGAACTAGGAGTTGTCTGAAGGTTATTTCATAAGTGCTTTTAAATCGCTTCAAGAGAGTGTGTTTTCTCCCATCAATCAGATTTTAAGGGCTGAGGACTAAAGCAGATGTCTGTTTCTTTAGAATGGGTTATTGTGTCCCATTGACACCACTACCTCATGACAATCTGTGGATTGGTGTATGCACTTTACAGAGTGCTGGTCAACCAGGGCATAAGTGTCAGGTTTCAGGTCAGCTTTGGCAAAGAGAACTGCTTTTGGTCTGAGGGAGTGATCATAGGTTCAATTAAACAATATGGGACATATTTGTGAAAGAGAAGAATGCCCAACAGATGAAGAATAAGGAAAGATACATAAAGATTTAATATCCAGAATGGCCAAAGAGTGAGAGAAAGACATGGGCTTACAAGGTGTTTTTAAGAAGTAGTTTATGAAATGCACAGCAAGTCACCTGTCTGGATAGACACATAGCTCCTGCATGCTTTTTCTGCATGCTTTTTCTATATCTCCTCTACTCACCTTTTTTTATTCCCATTCTCCTTCTTCTTCCTCACCCATATCATCTATGCCATGACTAGATAATATTAGTGAGAATAGGTTTAAATAGCTCTTTCTCCATGAGAGTCTTCCCTGACCATTACCTCTACTGCCCCCACCCCTACTCCCCCTCACAGCTACACAGTTGCTCCTCCCAAGTCAAAGGGCTCATAATACTTAGGGTTTAGCTCTGCTTGCTCTTCTCCACTTTAATCAGTTCTTTGTATTTCTCATTCATTTTTTTTTTTTAATTCCCAATGCCAAGGACTTAAGGTGAGGTCATTGAGCACATACTAAATCCTCAATGGACCTTTGCGAGATGAAAGAAAGAATGAATGAATGAATGGAGCAGACTGGTAAGTCTTATTTCGCCTCAGCCAGATTCTAGGTCTATTTGTCATTCTTCTGTGAACGTCTACCCTAAGTTCAAACTGCTGAAACTGGATTCCCCACGTTTCTACCTGAAGTGCCTTTGTTTTTGTAAATAATAGTAGGAAATTACAGTAAAATAATATGATATTTACTTTTAGAATAGCATTTCCTTCTCTAACCTTATGATATAACATCTATGTACACCAACACCAGCCTAATATGGCTGCATTCTACCTAGTGGATGATGGGATCCTTCATAGATCTGGTTTGGAGGGTTAGGCTATGTGCCAAAAAGATACAAGAGGAGGAGGAGGAGGTGATATTATTTTGTAAAAGACACACAGCATCATAGGGCCATTAAATTAGCAATGGAAGAAAGCGCTGTTTGCCATTCCCCAAAGCCATCAGGGTGCACTAAAATGAGAGGCAGCAGTGATACTAAAAGAAATTGAACATATCCTTCCTTGCTTTTGTAGCCCCCATGGGTCTGGAGTTCAGTAGAATCATTATCTAGGGAGGACTCTAAGTATGTTTGCTACACTCAGATACCTGCATTTTTGGAGCTAAGGGATACAAGGTACAGGAGAAGATGGTAGAATTGCTAAGGGGAGGAAATTGGAAAAATGATCCACCAAAATTTGCCAGCCAAAAAAAATGGAGGGTTTCAGAAGAAGCTAATGATCTTTGAAAACAATTTTAACATTTGAACAGGGACCTCGCAATATATGGAAAAAGAGAAATCTTCACCCATAAAACCCGTCATCCTCTGAACACCAAATCTACAAATTTGTTTTCCCTTCATGTATCTTCTCCTCTTTTCCATTGTTTCTATGTATATCACACCTGTTCTTTATCAAGTGAAAAAAAAAATGAAATTATCCCTGATCACTCTTGCTTTTTCATTGCCTTCAACCCACGCAGCTGCAAATTCCAAAGAGCTCTTGAATTTGTCCACACCACTCCATCTTGACATGGTCATAGCCATTCTTGGGTCAATATTTCTCTCTTGCCTAATGCAATACCTTCCTTACCGATGTCCTGGTTTCCATGCCAGGTCCCCTCTAGTCTATTCTTCACCCAGAAACCAGAGTGATCTTTCAAATTTCCAAGTTGTCTAATTTCCCAATTCTGCTTAAAACCTTCCAGGTGCTTCCTATTCCAATAGAATAAATTCCAGACTTCATATTATGGTCTTTAAAGCCTTGACTGGTCTGACCCCAGCCCTTCTCTCCAACTTCTGGCCACACTTTGCCTCGTTCACCACTCAACAGGAACATTAGGTTTCTTATAGCTCTTAGAAAACACTGAGCTCTTTCATACTTATACTTAAGGTTGAAATGCTCCCCCTTGCTACCCACCTAGCTAACCCCCATTCATCACTATGCCTCCCTTGACTATGTCTAAAGCAGACCCTTCCACAATTCTCCAACTCTCAATGACATTGTTCCTTAGGGACTTTTCTCAGCTGTCAATGTAAGGTCCATGAGGGCAGGGACCATGTGGGACTGTCCTATGCATTGTTTTATCCCCAGGGCCCACGAGCATGCCTGGAACATAACCCAGGTTTATATTAGTTGAATGAATGAACTCCAGCAATTTGGATGAACTTAGAGATAAAATGTGAAAGTGATGTAATTTTAAAGAAACGCATCCTTATGCCTTTCGGGACGTATTATGCATTCCTGATGAGGCTGACTTTATTGAACAGATAAGATTCATTTGTAGCTGGCAGCATCTATTTGTGCCCATCTGCATCCCAGTAATTAATGCCACATTCTTAGAAGCAGTCTGTTCCTTTACAGAGGCAGAATCCGGGTGTTTAAATTTGATGGAAGTGGCCCTGATAATAAGAGAACTTGACTATATTGTCTTGAATTGTTCTCTAGTTTTTTTCACATGTGAGAGGTTTTATTTCAAACCAATTGTAAGTTCCTCAAGAGGAAAGATTTTGCCCCATATTTCCCTATTTCTTTATTAGAATTCTAAAAATAACAGACTTTTTTGAGTTAATTCTAAAGAAATAATATACTTTTAATGCATGGATAAGGGGTCTGTGTGCATCCAAACAGTCTATTAGAATCTCATGTTATCTTTTAATTCAGGTGAAGAATATATTTATGCTGTGCTTTCTGTTATTATTCAGAATATAATTGAAAATAAAATGTTGTTTAATTTAATATAAACAGTCTGAAATATTAATTCCATGAAGGCAGGAGACAAGGTCTGTTTTGTTGGTCATTGATTTGCTAGTCAGTATACACAACAATGTCTGGGCATTGCAGATGCTCAACAATAATGGCTGAAATGAAGTAAAAAATGGCAAAGCCCCAGGATGTGTATATCCATTGCAGGTGATGTGCCACACTAATGAAAGATGTTTATGTGGGATGTTATGGGAGGTGTGGGAGGTGGGGAACATGGGAATCCTTGTAATTTTTGTGTAACATTTATGTAATCTAAGTATCTTTTAAAATGTAAAAATAATTAATTAATTTATTTATTATTTTTTTTAAAAATCGCGATAGGTTTGGCTATTTCCATAGGATCTTTCTTTTGCTACTTCATTCTGGCCCAGTACTTTACTGGACTCAGAGTACGTACCTGAAAAATAATCCTCAATGTCTTAGATTCTGTCAAGTCAATACCTTTCCATGAGTCCCATTTTCCCAGTTGCTCTTGGGAAATAATATCTTTCTGGAAGTTTCAATGGCCACATAGTTTATTTCTAGGCAGTTTGTAAATGGCGCCAAAAATAAAAGGGCCCAGGGGCCTAAAAAGATAGTTTGGAACTGCCCAACTCATAGGGGCATCCCACGGTTCTGAGGCCTACAGCGTCCTCAGGGAAGAAACTTTTCCTATTTCAGCTCCCTCTGGCAGTTCCAGAGTTAATGCTTTAAGCATTTATCCCTGTACCTTTTCTGTTCTCAGATAACTCAGAAATGGTTGGATTAAGAACGTCAAACTTGGCCTTTGGGTAATCCTCAGTGCAGAAGGCAGCAGAGTTAAATTTGAAGGGAAAAAGGGCTATATGATAAAGAAGTTCTGAAGCAGCGTGAGGAGCTGGCATTCTTATTTTAGGGAACATGGAAACATTTCAAAACCCTTTTCATCAATTTGGTATCTCGTTATTTTCTGCATATGCACCATAGCCCATGCGGGGTGGGCTGCACAATGCATACACAGAGGGAAACTTTGAAGACCCTCGCACAATTTAAACCCCAAAGCTGGTGGGTTCTTTCTGTTTTCAGTTCTGGGTCTTTGCTCAACAAACTCTGGGCTCAGATTCTATTCTTGCCACTTGCAGACAGTGGGACTCTGGGATAAATTGCTTAACTTCTAGGAGCCTGATTCTCCTCTGTAAAACGGAAGGGTTAGTATCTGTTTTACCCCTAACAGTGCTTCCTAGACGGTATGGCACACAGTGACATCTTAATAAATGTTACCCATATCTCATCATCATCATCACCAATCTTCATCCTCTTCCTCTTCCTCCTTATCCCATTTTCTCTCCTCCCAGCACCACACCGTGGCATATCCAGGCTGTCCTATCCTGGCAATAGGGTGAAGACTCACTTCCATGGTTCTTCCCACCCCTCCCACCCCACCCCTAGAGTTCAGTCCCTTGTCAGCTATTGCCTGGATTAGGGCAGTAGCTCTGAGTGTGTTCCCTGGGCTGCTAGAGCCCTTCCACCCCAAATTCCTCCTGCCCACCACTTCCAGATGAAATTTCCTTTTCCACCTAGACCCCTGTGATTCTGCTTGTTGGGGATTGAGCCAGAACCCTCACAAAAGTCATGCTAACATCCTAACCTGGGTCCTCTGAGTATGAACTCATTTATGAATAGGCTCTTCAAAGATCCTCTTTGGAAGAGGCCAAATTGAATCAGGGTGGGCCTTCATCTGATATGACTGGAGTCCTTATAAGGACAGAAAATCTAGACAGAGAAGCAGAAGACTGAGCAGGAGATGTAGAAGCCAGAGAAGTTCAGAGAAACATACATGTGACGGAGAAAGAGATGCATCTATAAGCCAAGGAATGCTGAGCACTAGAATGCTACAGACTCTGGGAGAGAACTCAGCCTGGGGATACTTCTAACCTCCAAAACCATGAGCAAATACATTCTTTTGGTTTAAGCCAGCCAGTGTGTGGTATTTATCATAGCAGCCATGACAAACTAAGACATTGCTACAGGAAGCCTCGTGGCTGTAGACAGTTTGGACGTCTCACTGGCCCCTCCTAGCTAATGCCAACACTACGCCTTTTTCTTGGTCCTTCCCAACTACGTAGTTTGTCTTCCCTTACATTTCTAACTCATTTAAATATATTCAATTGAAGTGCCACTTTCTCCATGAAGTTTGCCTTGGCTTTTAGCTCAGCTCAAACTCTGAGATTTCCCTAACATTTTATAGCCTATTTCTCTTTTCCGGGGACTTGTCTAATCTGACACCACCTTTATTCATGATTAATGTAGAGTGCTATGATGAAAAGCAAACAAATCTTGGTTCTCCCTCCTACCGTCTCCTACATTTATGTTTGTTGTTTTTCATGCCACTGATTTTTTTTTTTTTAAGAGTTCCAACCAGTTATTTTTGAGAAAGTTATTTAAACTCTATGGGGCTCAATATACCATTAATAAAATAGAGTTAATTATATATATATATATACCTTGAATTGCTGTTGGAGGAATAAATGAGGAAATATAAGTGAAATCACATAGCACAAGGAAGGTTCATTTTTGGAATTTAATAAACAACAGTTACACTGAATTGTATTTGTGTATGTCTTGTGACTCCTTCAAGGGCAAACCTTTTATCTTATATTTCTTTGCATGTTCTATGCTGCCTGCATAAACACCATACTTGTCATAGAACCTTAGTTTCTGGTATCTATTCAAAACCTGTTTGTTGAATGAATAAATGAAGTATACTTCTAACCACAAACCATAATTTCCTATTTCAAGTAATGTGTTTGCCACGTAGCAAATCTGTCCCGACCCGCGGGACAAATCAACTGAGACTCCGAGTTACCCAGCGAAGGAATGAGGCATAGACACGTGTAAGAAAATGGCTGTGCACTTTATTCTACTAACATAGCTCTTCCGTTGCTCTGCCGCGAGGGTTACAATCAGCTCTTTTATAAGGAGGGAAAGGGGAAGTGCATTAAGGCTTAGGTGTCGATACATGATTGGGTAATTTGAGTTGCTAGGCGTGGTAGAGATGGTGACTATTCGCGCGCGCGCGAACATTGTGGCGCGAACAGTAACAGGATATGCTATTTTAAGAAGAAGAAGAAGAAGGAGGAGGAGGAGGTAGAGACGGCCATGAGAGTTGTATTCATTCGACATTGCCCCCAACATCTCCTCCCTTTTGGTTTAAAAACAAAGCATTATAGACTGTAACCAACTGGATGGAAGGTATGGAGGGGGGGACTGTGCCTGTTTTAGGTCAGGACCATGCTATGCGATTACTGGATCTTACCCGTCATTGGAGACCTTAGCAGCAATTGGGCCAGGGCCCTTTGGCAA
>JAQZBX010047226.1:0-20525 GCA_029593785.1 Cabassous unicinctus | reverse complement strand
AAACAAACAAACAAACAAACAAAAAAACAAATCAGGGTAGCTGATGTGGCTCAGTGATTGAGAGGTGGCTTCCCACATACGAGGTCCTGGGTTCTATCCCTGGTCCTGGTACCACAAAAAAATTGACATTCAAAGGAAACACCACCACCCCCAAAAGTGAAAGAAACACAATATTACTAAATTTCATTATGATAACACCTTAGCTGTATTCAGGAGGGATTACTTTAGTTTGGGCCTTTCATTATGGGCATATATCAGTGAATAAATGAAGTTGTTGGGTCATAACTATTGAATTCCTCATGTTAGCTGTTAGAATGAAAGATCATACTAAGTACAGAAATGTCCAGGAATAACTAAAAAAAATTTGGCATAACTAAATTAATCCCTTTTGATGTATACAGGTTGAGTATATGCCAAATGTTTAAATTTATCCAAAAGAATTGAATCATACCCAAAACAAATGCAAAAAAAAAATCATTTCTCAGTTACACATCTGCTTTTCTTTAACAAACAATAAGGGATACAATCATAGTAAGGAGATCACCCACATGATTCATTATCAACACACCATGTAGAGTACATCATTTAAAGAAACTCGCTAAAAACATATTCACAGGACCTGCTGTGAATGGCAAGATATGGTAATTTCATAATATCAAAATGCTGCTCCTGCAGCATTCTGCACACATGAGATGTCTGAAATCACACTCACATAATTGCCTTGCTCACACTTCCTATTATACTATAATATGCAAAAAGCAAGCAAAAAGCAACTTTTAACATTATATCACAATTTTGAAATGTGGGGAAAATATAAAACAAAAACCATTGCGTGACTATTAGTAATATCAGAGCAGAGTGTTAGTTTTTTTTTTTTTTTATGTTATTGCACAGATTTCTTATCATATGTTCTTCAGTTTTTATGTCTTCTCTTAAATGTAAATAAGTGCTATGGATAAAATACAAATGTAGAAAATAACAGCAGCGTGAATTGTCAAAGATAATCCTTATAATTTACTAAGAAAAATGGATATTAACAAAATAAGTGTTCTTTTTAAATGGTAATAAAGCTTTTAAAATATTATTTAATATGGTGAAGGGCCTCAAAAGCCAATTCAAAGGCAATGTCCAAGGCAATGTTCAATCCCTCCCTCCCATCAACCAGAATCTAGAAATAAAGATCTGCTAGACTTTAGTCTTTTTATAAAAAAAGTGTTTTTTGGTTTTGCTTTCATTTCTTCTTTATTTATTATTTATTTCTTTATTTATTGTGTTTGTGTGTGTGTGTGTGTGCGCGCATATCAGAATTTCAAGTGTAGCAAACAATGCGCCAATTTACAACAAAGCTGATGTCACCTTTCCCATCATGCTGTTAAGAGATCAGCTATGGCACCACCTCCTTTTCTTGACTCCCTCCTCAGATTTCTCATTAGTTTGTATAGAAGTGAAACTGATTTTTGCATATCAATTTTGTATGCTGACAATTTGCTGAACTTCTCCATTATTTCTAGTAGCTTTGTTGTGGATTTTTCATGATTTTCTAGATATAGGAACATGTCATCAGCCAATAGTGAAAATTTTACTTCTTCCTTTCCTATTTGGATGCCTTTCATTTTTCTTTCTTGCCTAATTGTTCTATCTAGAACTTCTAGCACCATATCAAATAACAGTGGTGAGAATGGCATCCTTGTTTTATTCCTGATAGCGGGAACACTTTCTGTCTGTCTCCACTGAGTATAATGATAGCTGTGGATTTTTCATATATGCATTATATCATGTTGAGAAAATATCCTTCTATTCCTAACTTTTGGGGTGTTTTTATCAAGAAAGGATGCTGGATTTTGTCAAAGGCCTTCTTCCCAGCAATCAAGATGATCATGCTAATTTTATTCCTCAATTTAGTGATGTGATGTATTACAATGATTGATTTTCTTGCATACCTTCAATAAAAGCCACTTGATCATGATGTATAATTCTTTTAATATTCTTTTCAATTCAATTAGCAAGTATTTTGTTGATGATTTTTTGCATTGATATTCATTAGAGAAAGTTGTCTATAATTTTCTTTTTTCATGCAATCTTTATCAGGCTTTTGTATTAGGCTGATGTTGGCTGCATAGAACAAGTTCAGCAATGTTTCTGCCTGTTCTATTTTTTTGGAAGATTTTGAGTAAGATTGGTAATAGATCTTCTTTGAATGACTGGCAGAATTCACTTGTGAAGCCATCTGATCCTGGGCTTTTCACCTTGGGTAGGTTTTGATGACTATTTTAATCTCCTTACTTGTGATAGTTTTGCTGAAGTCCTCTATTTTTTCTAGCATCAGGTAAACAATACACACAAAACATGATCATTGAAAAAAGGAAATAGATAAATAGGACCTCCTCAAAATTAAACACTTTTGAGCTTCAAAAGATTTTCTCAGAAAGTTAAAAAAAAGCAGGCTATATAATGAGAGAAAATATTTGGAAACCACATATCTGACAAGGGTTTGTTATCCATATTATATAAAGAGATCATACAACTCAATAATAAAAAGACAAGCAACCCAATTAAAAAATGTCAGAAGACTTGAATAGATATTTTTCCAAAGAGAAAATATAAATGAACAAAAAGCACATGAAAAAAAGGTCAACATCATAGCTATTAAGAGAATGTGGATCAAAACTACAAGGAGATATTTCACACCTTGTTGAATGGCCATTATTTTTAAAAATCAGAAAACTACATGTGCTGGCAAAGATTTGGAGAAAGAGGAATACTCCTTCACTGTTAGTTGGAATATAGAATGGTGTAGCCTTTGTGGAAGACAGTTTGGCAGTTAATCAGGAGGCTATCTATAGACCTGGCTTATAATCTGGCAATCCTGCTACTAGGGATATATTCAGATGAACTAAAAGCAAGGATGCAAACTCATATTTGTGTACCAAGGTTCATAGTAGAATTAATGACAGTTGCTAAAAGATGGAAACAACCAAAGTGTCCATTATCTATTGAATGGATTAAAAATGTGGTATATATATACAATGGAACACTATTCAGCTTTAAGAAAAAATGAATTGGTTAAGTATTTGACAGCAGGAAAGAACCTTGGAGACGTTATGTTGAGTGAAATAAACCAGACACCAAAGGAGAAATATTGTATGGTACCACCAATATGAAGTAAAAACAATTAGTAAACTCATGGAGTTAAAATCTAAAGTATAGGTTACTAGGAGATAGAATGAGGGTTGTTACACAAAAAAATATAAGGATTCCCATACAACCCACCTCCCACACCTCTCACAATCTCCCACATAAACAACTTTCATTAGTGTGGCACATTAATTGCAATTGATAAACACATCCTGGGGCTTTGCCATTAAGCATGGACCATAGTTCACATTGTAGATCACACTCTCCCACACAGTTCTGCATGTTATATAATGATATAAAATGGCCTATATCTGTCATTTCAATGTCACTCAGGACAATTCCCAAGTCCCAGAAAAGCCCCTGTGTTACAACTGCTTTTCCCTCTCCCTGCATCTAGAGCATCCAGTGTCCATTGGCTCCATATCAATGTTGTAATTTCTTCCATTACTTGAATCACAATATGTCTATAGTAGAATACCAGTAGGTCCACTCTAGTCCTTAGCTCCTCCCCCGATCCTAAGGAGACTGAGATGGTGATGTCCACTCCACCTCCAACTGAGAGGAGGCCCACATCCTATGGGGAAGATAGATAGGATTATCCTGCCTGCATCTGCAGACTCTCTCCAATCTCTGGGATGGTCATTGTCCACATCATCTTCCTGGCAGTTGTCCTGGGCGAGTCCAATAACCTGTAGTGTAGGAGTTACTGTTCCATAGAGGTTCCAGGCCCAGCTGGCACATGCGCAGCCCAAAAACTCTAGTCTCTGGACATACACCTACAAACTCCAGCACCAATTATAGGTTTGAATAGAAGGGACAGATGAGCCATGTGCAGGGAAGACATAGTTGAGCACAACTCTGTCACCCTCAGGAGCACAAACTCCAAAGTAGGGCCCACTGGCAAGGCACCAAACTCCAGAGCTATCCACCCTGACATAGAACCTGGGCATCCCCAGAGTCCTCAGAAGCCCCACTATTTGAGGTGATGTGGAGTTTGGAATTCTATGAGATCCTACTGAGATGTGCCTAAGTGTTACCTCTGGGAAGACCTCTCAATTCATTTTGAAGTCTCTTAGCCATATAAACTCATTTGTCTTTACCTTTTACTTCTTTTATTCAAGGACTTTTTCCAGTCACATTGCCAAGTAGTATTTGGTAGCAATCCCTTGGTGCCAGGGACACTCAACCCCAAGAGTCATGTCCTATGCTGGGAGGAAGGTAATGCATTAATATGCTGAATTTGGCTTAGAGAGAGACCACATTTGAGCAACATGGAGCCTCTCCGGAGGCAATGCTTAGGCACCCCATGACAATAGGCTAAGTTTCAATATCAAGAGCAAAGACTATAAGCCTAGTCATCAATATCAAGGGCCCATCAGTGGATCATCCTCCTTTGCCATTCACTGCCCCTGTATTTGGGGGACTGTTGCTGCTCCCTTAGAAAATGTTGCAGAGCTCTCCAGGATGGGAATTCAGGATTCTCTCATTTATTGAGTGATTCTCCACCCACTGTGACAATTCCCTGTGAACATTTGAACATTTTTATGCTCAGATGAACTTCCTCCCATTCATCTCCCGTCCCTGACACCCCACACCAATGATCCTCCCCCACCCCAGTTGTAACCCTTCTATGATCCAAAGCTTCTTCAAAGATGAAGCCATTATAATAGCTGAATACAATTAGTAGGAAAATGAAATAATAATGATAAGTTTAAATGTAAGATATAAAATACATAAAAAATTTTAAAAACTAAAAATAAAATAAAATTAAAAGATTGGGATATTAAAAAATGAAAAATATATATATTTTTATTTTTTACCTTTTTGCCTTTCATCACTGCTATATCTGGTGTCCATTCTGTACCATGGCACCTTCCCCTCTCATTTACCAGTGTCTCACTATTTTTCATTTTGGTTTCAAAGAAGTTTTAGGTCAGAGCAAAGTCACACACAGAATACAGGAGACACTCATATACCCAACATCCTCCCCAATTCCTCCCCATTTCCTCCCACCCATATTAATACCTTTTTATATGTAGATAGTTGCATTGTTATAACTGATATACAAATAGTGAAACAGCGACTAAACCTTGTCAGTGGTTTACACTATGGTTTACATTTTAGACCATACACTTTTCTAAATTTTGATGATATTTACCATGTCCTGTGTCCATCACTGTATGGTAATGAAGAACATTTCCACTGACCACTCAATATCACATGTTTGATCTATTCTATTCCTCCCACCCCATCCCCCTGAAGCGCATGATGACCCCCTGGCTTGACTCATTGGAGGACAAGATTCATAGTTACATGCAACAATAATTTTGACACACTGGTTTGTCTTCCCCTATTAGGAACCGCCCTTGCTCTTGAGAGACTCCCGTCTGTCTATTTCTGAACAAATCAGTCCTCCCAAAGGTGGGAGTCCAGCTCCTTCCTGCTCATTCCTTTTTGCATCTAGTCTGTTCATCTTAGTTCATTTTAGTTACTATTCCCTTAGCCTGAAAAACTTCTTACATTTCTTTAACCATCACACTGATGTCACTGAATTTTCTCTCCTTCTGTTTGTCTGAATATATTTTTGCTTTTCCTCATGTTTCGGTATTTTTAGAAGTATCAATTATTTTGACTACTGACATTGAATATTCTGACTACTGAAACTATATAAAAATAAAATCTTAATATATTTTTCATAACTGAGCTTTTTTTTTCTCAACATAAATTCTACTAAGTTGTGTCTTATACTGTATCAGTAATTTTTATGTTCATTCCAGGAAATATTCCATCATATTAATAGTCCACATTTTATTCATTCTTTCACCTAATAATGGATATTTTGGTTGTTACCAGATTTCGGCTATCATGAAAAATATATTTCCTGTAAGATTGCTGTATGTGTTTTGGCAGACATAAACAATAATTTTTATCGAGTATATGGAAGAGGAATTCCTAGATCAAAAATACATGTATGGTATCCATAAATACTAATAAGATATTTTCCAAAGAAAATATACCCTTTTACACACTTTCCAGTAATACGTGTTAATTCCATTTCCTCAACATTAATGGTAAAATGAATATCCAAATTCCATAAAACTAGCAAATCTAGAGTATGGAGAATTCAGCTGTAGTTTTGAATTCCTGAATTTCCATTTGGTTCATCTTTATGATTTTTATCTCATTATTGAAATTCTCATTTTGTTCACATATTGTTTTTCAGATGTCCTTTTTGTTATTTGTGAATATTTTCTTCAGTTTATTGATCATGTATATGAGAGTTGCTCTAATGCCTTTGATAAGAATTTCCACAGACTGCACTTCATCTGGAATATTTCTCATTGAATTCCTATTTTACTATAACTGGGGACATGTTTAGAGTTTCCTCATAATTTTTGTAATTTTTTGTTGAGAACTTGACATTGTGAGTATTATGTTGTTGACACTATGGAAATTTAGTTTTCCCTCTTCTTTCCACTAGACCAAGAACACACAAAAATGAAAGAAAGAAAGAAAGAAAGAAAGAAAGAAAGAAAGAAAGAAAGAAAGAAAGAAAGAAAGAAAGAAGGAAGGAAGGAAGGAAGGAAGGAAGGAAGGAAGGAAGGAAGGAAGGAAGGAAGGAAGGAAGGAAAGGGGGAAAAGGGAAAAAGGGAGAAAGGGAGAAAGGGAATGAAGTAAAGAGAAAAAGGAAACAAAGAAAATAAACAAAGCAAATGAGAAAGGTAATGGAACTGAATGTTTCTCTTAGCTTCCTGTTAGTGCTAGTTGAAGCCAAAGCTGCTGCTGTCAAGGCTGTAACATAGTCAAGCCTCCCTGATTGGTCCAAATGGATCCCCCATACTGAAAACTACAGAAGAGTGAAAAACTCCTACTTACACAAAACACCTACTATCTGGGTCATTGGACTTGCCCAGGACAACAAAAGAATGATGATGGACAATGCCCATCAAAAAAAAAAAAAAAAATATATATATATATATATATCTACAACTGCAAGCAAGACAGTTTTTTCATCTGCCCCATGGGATCTAAGCCCCCTCTCAATCAAAAGCAGAATGGGCATCACAATCCCCAAATCCTTAACATTGAAGAATGAACAAGTGTAACAGGGAAATGCAACTATGGACCAAATAGACTTACTATTATTCTAGTAATGGAAGAACTTTTAACATTGATATCAAGATGGTGGTCATCAGAGTTTCTGAGGGGAGGGAGAGGGAAGAATTGATGTAATGTGGGGCATTTTTGGGGACATTGGAAATGTTCTGTATGACATTGCAATGATGGATAAAGGTCACTATGCATTTTCTCAAAACCTATGAAACTGTGTGGTACAAAGTATAAACCATATGTAAACTGCAGACCATGGTTAGTAGCAGTGCTTAAATATGGTTCATCAGTTGTAACAAATGTACCACACTAATAAAAGTTATTGTTAATGGGGGAAAGTGTGGCAAGGGGAGGGGGTGGGATATAGGGGATTCTTCTGTATTTTTTATGTAACATTGATGTAATCTAAATCTTCTTTAAAAATAAATGGAAAAATTTTTTAAAAAACAACTTTCCATATTTTGGGATATGTTTCTGGATTCTATTCTTTCTTTTACTACATGTTGGTCAATTTGCCAAAGCACATTGTCTTGGTTATTATAACTTTACAATAAGTATTCAAACCAGTTCCTCCAAATTTATGTGTGTGTGTTTTTTTTTCAAAATTATGTTAGCATTTTCCATGCTTATTCATGTAAATTTTAGAATCAGCTTGTCTAAATCTCCAAAAAATCTTTCTGGAATTTTTATTGGATCTATTTTACATATGTAGATCAATTTGTTGGGTTAACAAAAGTTGGCAGGTAGCAGAACACCTCTCTCCAACATCGGAGGTTCCCAGGATCGAATCTCAGTGAAGACAGGAGTAGAAGGATGAGAAGAGAGGGCAGGAAATAGACACAGAGAATTGCCCAGTGAATGGACACAAAAACAGCAAAAATGAGGGGGCTAAAAATGGATAAAAGTAAAATAAATAAATCTTTTAAAAATATGTTGGATTACATTTATTAATTTTGAATTATCTTTTTGGTAGAAATTCAATTATCTGTAATATTCTTTGATCCTTTCCCGGGCTTCTTACTGTCTTCTGGATAAACTGAGAATAAACTAGCAATGTGAAACCAGTTTATTCAAGTTTCTGTGAATATCACAACTGGATTTTCCATTAGGAGTTCCTCCTTCACTTTTCAGAAAACACAATAACTTCAGAATATATCTTTTTGTTCTTCACATTGCAAAGTTATTTGTTTTGTGTGGGAGTTTTTGTTGACCCACAAAGTATAATTTTAAGACCTCTCTCTTGCTAAAAGAGGTAAAATTGGGAAATTCATTCTATGATATTCTAATCTTCCTTATAGTCACCGTTCCAAGAATGTATTAGCCTATTGGTTGCTCTTAGAATCTATAGATAGGCAATTATTTGTTCTAGAATTTATAGTCATTTTATGTGTGAAAGGTGTCCCTATGGGAATTTATTCAGCCTTTGGAGGTAGAAATTCTGATTATTAGTAGATAATTTTATCAATTTTAAAAGGTTCCCTTTACTTTCATTTTGATTTAGGTTTTAACTTGAATGAAATTTGACTTTTATCAAATGTTCTTGCATCGAATGAGATGATTAACATTTCTCCTTTTTTCCTGTTATAGTGGTTCAATATATGCATTAATTTTTAATGTTTTCTAAGATAACATACCAGGAATAAATACAGCATGTTCATGATGTAATCCTTTTTTATATTCCATTGGATTAAATTGCTAATATTTTGGTTAGAATTATTTAAGTGTTTTTTCAAATATATATATTGTATTTTTTATAATGCTATTATGATCCAAGTTTGGAAGCCATTTCCCTTTATTTATTTGTGTAATATTTGTGTTATTCATTTCTTAATTGATTGGAACCATTCAACATTGAATCCAAGTAGGCTTAAAATTATCTTTGTGGGAAGATATTCAAAGTTCAAGATTTGAATTTTAATGAACATAGAATTGTATGTGACATATTATTTCTATCAGTTTTTATGGTTGTGTGGGGTTTTTTTTTGTAGAATTTATGGGGGTAGACAGATCTTGGACTTAAACTAGTTTCTTAAATTACCTTTCTACAATATTTTTTCTAACAAATCTACTTCAGAAGAAATACGTCTTTGTGATCAACACTATGAAAATCAGTAGATGTAGTTCATATTACCAGGTGTTAAATTGACATATTTTATCTCTGTTTTTTTGATATATTTCTGTTTCCTTAATTTTATGAATTTATTTTGAAGATATTAATTGAAGTTGAAATAGTTATATATATATGTGTGTGTGTATATATATATAGATCCTATTAACTTCTCATAATTAATCTAAACAAAGATTAATTGGGTATTATATTGTGTTAGTATACATATGATGAAAGTTTTAGTGAACTCTATATTATAATAGAATAAAGATAAATTCATTTCTCATTTCCAAATTAACCTGATTTTTTACTGCTACAAAGTGTGTGAATTAAATTCAGTGGTCCACATGGACCATGCCCAATGCTCCCCACAAATCTGATTCTTTCTATAATAAAGTTGACTTCAAGCAAGAATGGAAAAAGGTTATATCATCCTCCTCCATCATCCTTCTAGACTCTATGTTCCTATATAATAATGTTGGAATAGAGAGGATTCCCCAAGGATCTCTCTCTTAGCAAGGGAAAATATAATTAAAAGATCTTAGTTTTTCTTTCAGACATTCTGTTTTGCAGATATCTTGTGTCTACAGGATATATTAAAAATTAATCTACACTTTTTAGGAAAAACATTGTGTTTCAAATACTTTAAGAATATTTCTGGTACTAAAATATTATGTCTTGATGTTGTCCTTTAATAAAATATTTCAAATTTCATCAAAGATCTTGCAATCTTTCTGAACACTAGTTGAACACTGCAATAATCTACCCATATTCATTCAGAGACTGAAGTATCTCTTTCAGGAGGAACTTTAGAGTCCATGGAGAAAACTCAGATGATTATGCATATACCTCCTGGGTTTCCTGGACTTACTGTTTCAAAACTCTCAATAGTCAGGAGGAGGTAAAAGACTAATAATGGAAAATCAACCCAGATGTCCACATACCTAGTAATATTCAGAAGAGTGAAGGTTTCTGATCAATAAATAATGTTAAAAAACCTGAGCTAAGCCAAGAAAATTATATCAAAGTTTTAAGTAAATGATTCTATATCTATGGAAGCCTTCTTAGCTGCATGACACCATTAATTTCTTCTTTCTATTTTGTGCTTTTTTGTGGTGTACTCTTTCAAGTTGCTTTTTTCACATGGTTACTTTGTTTTCACAATAATTTATATTAGTCCTTTGTATGTGAATTGCAACCTACATATTCAGTGGATAGTAAAGTGATAATTAGAGCATTTCCTAAACTCTCTCTAGTTAGTATAATGTTCAAAATAAAAGTGTAATATCTTGATTATTTTTGCATTTCAAAATGCAAATACTCATGAACTGCTAGAGAGAGGAAATCTTTCAATTCTACCAATAGCCAAATCATGTTGTAAATGGGTGGTGTGTGACACTTGGGACTCTGTACAGAATTCTCAGTCTCTTCATTCTGCTCTCTTGACTTCTTGAAGAATGTATAGTGGAAGAACGAGATGGATGAGAGGGGAGAATTACAATGCTCAAAGTACAACTCATCTTTGCTTGGTAATAATTGCTAGTTTTCACTATGATTGTGACGGTTACCTGAACACTCACACTCCACCTTATCTTTTCCAGTGTCTGAACATACCATGTAACCCAGAAACTGTCACTTCCTTGGAGGAGACTTTCCCTATCTCACCTACCAGTTCATTTGAGTTTCTATCTTAATCTATCTTTACTGAGATTGACTTCACCATTACTTTCCACCTTGAGTTTCTATGTGTTAATTGTTACCTGCTTTTCCCCAAATATATGGTGTTTCATTCTTCTTGTGCCTTACACATTATACAAGGCAATTTCACAACTCACTTTCTTCAGTATTCCCAAGGTTTCTTCCTCATCATTCCATATATTAACAATTAGTCGTTTTCTTTTGACATATTTCCCAAACTCTTCATTAAATAGATGCAGGATCACTTAAAATTTTCTTTTTTAAATGTTGATAACACTATTAGACTTTTACCTCTTGTTTCTCTGACCAAGAAAAAAACCAATAACACCGTTAGGTATTGGTTTTATTATCCATACCATGCAATGGTAGTACTAAATGATCATTAACTTTCCTTGAAATTCATAATGAAAAGTCTTCCTAGACTTTTGGTCTCTTAGTCATAAATGCATACACCTCACACACACACACACACACACATGCACTCATCATAAATGGACATAAAATTTCTATGGTACAAAATATATTAATTACCTTTCTATCATCTACTCTTCATTAAACCAGGACACACTAAATATTAAGGGAAAAGCTTGCATTTTAAACTGCTTTATGAATGCTTTTAAAATTGACTTTTCAAATTGCAGAATTGTAGGTTTATGGAGAGGTCATGCATAAAATACAGAATTCCTGCATACATCCTAATTATTACCATCTTACATTAGTGTGGTACATTTGTTGCAATTGCTGAAATAATACTTTTTATAATTTTACTATTATTTACATTCTATGGTTTACTTTAGAGTTTACCGTCTGTTCTGTATAGTGATATTAATTTTTTTAAATTTCATTCTAGTAACTTATCTTCAGCCCCCAATTTCAAATGTTCAAATGTTTTGCTACCATCACCACTATCCATTACCAAAACTTTTCCATAATCCCAAATAAGAACTCTCTACCATTTAAGCATATACTCCTCATTCCTCACCACCACCCTGGCCCCTGTAACTTATATTCTAATTTCTGGCTTATAATAATGATTTCATGTCAGTGAAATCATACAATATTTGTCCTTTTGTGTTTCATTTTTTCACTCAATATGATTTCTTCAAGGTTCATCCATGTAGCCACATTCATCACTACTTCATTTATTTTCATGGCTGAATATTTCCATATATATCCTAAAATATACCACATTTCGTTTTTCTATTCATTGATTGAGGTGGGATGCTTCCATCTTTGGGCAAGTATGACTAATGGCCACTGTGAACATTGGTGTGCAAATATATGTATCAATTTTTCCTTCCGAAACTCTTGGGTATATGCCAAGAATTGGAATTCCTGTGTCATATTTTTATATATTTAGCATTCCTGAGGAATTGCCAAACTGTCTTCCACAGCAGCTGCACCATTTTACATCGCAACCAACAATGAATATATTTTCTTATTTCTCCACACTGGTAATTTTCTTTCTTTCTTTCTTTTTTTAATAGTAGCCATCCCAGTGGGTGTGAAATGGAATCTCATTGTTATTTTGGTTTGCAATTCCCTAATGGCTAATGATGTCATATTCGTTTCCTGGGTAACAAAGCAAATACAATGCAAATGGTTGGCTTAACCAATGAGAATTTATTGGTTTACAGTTTTGAGGCTAAGAAAAGTAAAAAATCAAGATGTCATTAAGGCTGTGTTTCTCTAAGAAGACAGTGGCTATATGGGGCTGATTGTTAGAGATCCTTGAGCTTTATTGCCGCATAACAATGCCCATGGCAGCCTCCTCTGGCTTCACAGTTTGGTCGACTTACAGCTTTTTCTAACTGCGGCTTTCTCTCTCTCTGTGACTTTCCTACAAGGCCTTCAGTAATAAGATTAAGACCCATCCTGATTGAGCTGGGCCACACCATAACTGAAGTAATATCATCAAAAAAGTACTATTTACAAGGGTTCACACCAACAGGAATGGATTAAGTTAAAAAGATGTTTATCTGGGGTACATAACTCCAAGCCTCTACATATGATAAGCATCTTTTCATGTGCTTTTTGACGATTTGTTATATCTTTGGAGATATGTCTGTTCAAGTATTTTGGTAATATTTTAATTGGGTTGCTTGTCTTTTTGTTGTTGAGTTGTAGGTTTTCTTTTCATTTTCTGGATATTAAAACATTATCAGATATGTGCCTTTCAAATATTTTCTTCCATTGATAGACTGTTATTTTATTTTCATAACAAAGTCCTTTGATGCATAAAAGTATTTAATTTTGATGTGGTGTCATTTATCTATTTTTCATTTTGTTATTTGGGCTTTGGCTATAATATCTGAGAAACCACTGACTGACAGAAAGTCCTGAAGATGCTCCCCTATGTTTTCTTCTAGGAATGTTATTGTTCTGATTATTGTATTTAGATCTTTGATCCATTTTGAGTTGATTCTTACCTATGATATATGGTGAGGATCTACTTTAATTCTTTTGCATATATATCTCCAGTTTTCTGAGCAAAAAGATTATTATTTTTCAATTTATTGGACATGACAGCCTTGTAAAAAATAAGTTGGCCATATATGTGAGGGTTGATTTCTTACCTCTCAATTTGATCCATTGATTTATACATCTGTCCTTCTGTCAGTACCATGTTGTTTTGATTATTGCAGCTTGCACTTATGAACCTTATACCTGTAATAATGAAACTAAGTCTAAGTATACATAATGCCTAAGCATTACCTTCTGAAATCCTCCTTTCATCTAAGTTACCTAATCTGTTGGCATACAGTTGGCATACAGGTGTTCATGATATCCTCTTTGGGTTCTTATTTGTTTCTGTGGTAATGGTGGGGATGTCCCCCTTTTAAATTCTGATGTTATTTATTTGTGCCTTCTCGATATTTTTCTTTGACAGTCTAGGTAATGTTTGTCACCATTATTTGATCTTTTCAAAGAACAAATATTTGGTTATGTTTCTTTTTCTCTATCTTTATATTCTATTTCATTTATCTCTGCTCTTTGTTATTTCCTTACTTCTGCTTGGTTTGTGTTTAATTTGCTGTTCATTTCCTTGGTTCACCAGTTTTGAGGTTAGGTGTCTAATTTGAAACTTTCCTCTTTTTTAATGTAATGATTTAGAGTTATAAATTTCTCTTTCAGCACTGCCTTTGCTGCACCCCATATAGGCAGCTATCTTTTCATTTTCATTCACCTCAAGATATTTCCTAATTTGTCTTGTGATTTATTCTCTGCTCCATTGATTTTTTTGAGTACTGTTACTTAATTTCCATATATTTATGAATTTTCCATTTTACTTTCCATTATTGATCTCTAGCTTCATTCAATTCTTCTAAGAGAAGATTCATTGCATGATTTCAAGATTTTTGAATTTATTGGGACTTGTCTTGTGACATAATATATGGTCTATCCTGGAAAATGATCCACGACCAGCAGAGAAGAATTTGTTGCTTTTCAGATGAAGTGTTCTACATGTATAGTTGGTTTAGAGTATTGTTCAAGTATTCTATTTTGTTACTGATTTTCCATATAGGTGTTCCATCCATTATTGAAATTGGTATATTTATGTCTCCTACTATTAATATAGAACCATCTATTACTCCATTCAAATCTGTTCATATTTTCGTCATGTATTTTGAGGCTCTGCTATCAGATGAATATATACTTGCAATTGTTTTGTCTTATTATTTAAATGACCACTTTAACAGTATATAATGACATTTTTGACCCTTGTAACAATTTTTAAGTCTATTTTATCTTATATTAATCTTGTTATCCCAGCTATCATTTGATTTCTACTTTCACAGTATATATTTTTATCCATCCTTTCACTTTCAACCGCTTATATCTTTAAATTTAAGTTGAGGCTCATAAACAGCATATAGTTGGTTTATGCTTTTTAATCTATTCTGCGAATCTCAGCCTTTTGACTGGAAATTTTAATTATTTACATTAAAAGTAACTACCAATAATGCAGGATGTTCTTCTTCCATTTTTCTATTTAGTCTTTGTAAGTCGTAACTTTTTTGAACTTCATGTTTTCCATTAATACTTAATTTCATATTTATTTGATTTTTTGTATTGTACCATATAGAGTGCCTTTTCATGTCTTTCTGGGTATATTTTCCCTATATATTCTTTGTGGTTATTATGGAATTAAAATATAACAACCTTAAATATAACACTTTTTAAAAATTTAATAAAAACTAAACTTCAATAGCATATATATACTTTACTTATACCCCACTGTCTCTCTACTTTTTTGGTACCTGTTACAAATTATATATTTGTACTTTCATGTCTGAAACTGTAGATTTATCATTATATCATTATATTTTATAAGAAGCAAGAAGTGAAGTTACATACAACCAAACATATGTACAATACTAATTGTGTTTATAATTACCCAGATGGTTAAATTTACCAGACTTTTATGTATTTATGTCACTTTGATCCACTGTGTAATATCCTTTGCTATCAGTCTGAAGAACTTCCTTTAATATACCTGGTAGGGCCTGTCTAGTGTTAATGATCTCCCTCAGCTTTTCTTTTTCTGGGATTGTCTTAATCTTTTTTTATTTATTTTTAGGAAAGTCTTACTGGATATGATATCTTTGTTGACAATAGTTTCCACTCAACACTTTAAATATTTCAACACACTATGTCCATAATTCCATGGTTTCTGATGAGAAATTGTCTCAATCTATTTGGGACTCTCTTGTATGTAATACATTGCTTTACTTTTGCTATTTCAGTCTCACTTATTGACCTTTGCATTTGACAGTCTGACCTCCATATGTATAGTTATATTTCTCTTCAAGCTTATCTTGTTTAGTGTTTGAAGGGATTCTTGGATGCGCATAGTCACATTTTTTTTCCAAGTTTGAGAATTTTACTATCATTTCCCTGAATAATCCTTCTGTACCTTTCTCTTTTTCCTTTCTCACTTAGACTCCCACAGTACCTATATTGGCATACTTCATGGTGTCCCACATGTATCTTAGGCTATTTTAGATTGTTCTACTTGTTTTATCTTTTTGTTCCTCAGTGTTGTGTTTGAATTCACTAACTCTTCTGTTAGCTCCAACTTGCCGTTGAATTCTTCCTGGGAGTTTTTCAATTAAGATATTGTAGTCTGCAACTCCAATGTTTCTGTTTCATTCCTTGTTGAAAAGGAACCCAAATCTGTCTTTCCCAGGTGGAAAAGTCAAAGGAATCAGAAAGAAAGCATCATCTGACTCCAAACTAATCTGGAGAAGGAATAATGGACAGGCCAAGAAGGGTTTGGATGTTGTTCTATGGCTCTTTGAAGCTGCATTTTCTTGTGTCAGCACTTGTCCAACAATTGCAGCCCTTTAACTTTATTCCATAGTATTGAAGAAGTGTACTCTCTTTAAGTGTCTTCTGCTACTTTTGTCTAGGGTAAGTTGGAACAGGACTGCCCTCAGGGGCATTCTCCCAGTGATCTAAAGTAGCTAATTAAAAGCAGTGATCAGTGAACTGACTGAACACCCCAAATTCTTGGTGAAGTAGATCTGCATATCCCATTTTAGCACAAGCAATTTAAAAAAGGTCCTGAAGTTGAATACCTCACTGGAGCATGACACAAGTTGGAGGAATGGGTGACAGTAGCCACTGCACAGAAAATGTAATACATTGGCATTTAGTGCAATTAACCAGCTCTTCCTCCCAGTCTTCCCTGGAAACTCTTAGCTATACTAAAAAAGAAAAAGAGAGAGAAGATACAAATAAATTAAAAAATGAGGGAGATGATATCACCACTAATCCCACAGGAATATAGGGCATCATAAGAAGATACTTTGAAAAATTGTATGTCAACAAGATGGATAACTTAGATGAAATGGAAAAATTTCTAGAAACACAAAAGCTGCTTACATTAACAAAAGAAGAAATGATGAACTCAACAGACCAATCACAAGTAATGAGATTAAATTAGATGAATGGGACCTTTCCAAAATTAAAAAACAACAACAACAAAACTTTTGCACTTCAAAGGAATTTGTTAAGAAAATGATAAGGCAGCCTACTCAATGGTAGAAAATATTTGGTTACTACTTATCTGATAAGGGTCTAAAATCCAGCATATATTGAATAAAGCCCACATCTTGAAAATAAAAATACAATTACCCCATTTTTTAAAAAATGGACAAGAAATTTGAACAGACATTTTTGCAAAGATGAAATACAATAGTAACAAAACATATGAAAAGATGCTCAATATCACTAGCTATTAGGTAAATGCAAATCAAAATTGCAACAAGATTGTGGAAAGATGGTATGGATTTAGGCAGGCAGGGCTAAACTCTTAAAAAACCAACAGAGAAAGAGCCAAAATCTATCCAGTGGCATGCTTTGGGGGTCAGCACACTAAGACAGTACTACAACTTCCAGGAGTGAGAAGGATGGATAAATGAAGAACCTAAAACAACAAATTTGAGTTACCAAACCCCTGCAGTGACTGAGGTCTCCCCTCCACCACCTCCAAGATATTGGAATGGGGTAAAAACCCCTGGCTCACTGCAGCTGACAAAGAGGTGAACAGAAATAGTCCTCCCTGTCAGCTGTTACAAGGGAAAATACAGGGGAATTAAGGTCATTTTCGTAAGTGAATTTGGCCAGCTAAGCCAAAATTGAATCTCAGTTCCAGCCAGACCAAAACGCAGGAAAACAGAGACTGAAAGACAGCCATGGAAACATGTGCTGATGTGTGCTGTCTGCTAGCAGATCTAGAAACTGTGTGGACAAAAACTACTCCAGTTTGTCTCTGTACCTTAATTCCTGGGAAAAAAATCTGCACCCCATTAGTGAGCCCCTGTCCTGATTTTAATAACTAAAATTCGGCAATTTTAAATACTTAGATTAGTTGAAAAAATATCAAAAACAAGCTGTGAAAAAAAAAAATAGTCAAGAGAAAAACTGGCCATCAGAGTAAATTAGCCAACATATTCAGATGCCTACATATTAACAAAAAATTACAAGCCATACCAAGAAACAGGAAGAGATGGCCCAGCCAAAGGAACAAACCAAATATACTGAAGAGTTACAGGATTTAAGGCAATCAATGCTAATCACACAACTCTCCTCCATCAATTCAAAGAATTGAACGAAAATACGACTAGAGATAAAGGATATAAAGAAGACACTGGGTGTGCATAAAGAACAATTTGAACACATTCAAAGAGATGTAACAGAACTTATGGGAATGAAAGACATGATGGATAAGATTAAAATACATTAGAGGAAGAGAGGAGAAAAGAATCCAGGGGGCCAAGGCGCCGTCCAATGACAAAGCCCAGGGGTGGGCTCCGGCCGCCATCTTGTACTGTGCGGCTGTATATTCACCCACGACCTCAGCCCTTGGAGGGGGAAGGGGCAGCGGTGGAGGCGAGAAAAGGCGCGAAAGACGCGGTGGGCAGGAGGCGCCAACAGCCGCCAACTGCAGCCAACAGCCGCCACCGCCGCGGAGTCCGAGGCGGGCGGGACTCGGCAAGAGCGGGCGTCCCCAAGCGGCCTCCAATGGGGCGCAGCGTGAAGAATCGCCGGCGCCGGTCCCTGGCGGCTCCGGCCCTGGCCACACGCGAAGGCGGCCTTAGGGCAGGAGAAGGGGCCAGGCTGGAGGCAGGGGAGGAGAAGGTGGTGTACTCGCGGTCGCAACTATCGCTGGCGGACAGCACCAAGGCGCTGGGCGATGCCTTCAAGCTGTTCATGCCCTGCAGCACGGAGTTCATGAGCTCGGACGCGGAGCTGTGGAGCTTCCTCTGCAGCCTCAAGCACCAGTTCTCCCCACACATCCTGCGCAGTAAGGACGTCTATGGCTACTCCTCCTGCCGAGCCCTGGTCCCCGACCCCCCGGGGACTCCAGCCGCCGGCGGCCCGAAGCACAGGCCCGCCCAGGGCACGGCGACCAGGAGGAGGCACCGCGGACCCCGGGTGGCCGCCGCCCGCAGGAGGAAGCCGCCGCCGCCGCCGCCACCGCCACCGCCGGCCCCCAAGGAGAGCTGCGCGGCCAAGCTGGTGGTTCCTGGGCCCTGCTTCGGGGGCCGCACCCTGGAGGAGATCTGGAGGGCAGCCACTCCGACGCTGACCACCTTCCCCACCATCCGCGTTGGCAGCGACGTATGGGGCGGGCGCAACCTGGCGGCGGCCAGGCGCGGGGCACGCCAGGTCCTTCGTGTGAACCTGGAACCCGTGGTGAGGCTCCGCCGCTTCCCGGTGCCGCTGGCGTGAGACGCGGCCCCTATGGCGTCTCTTGCCGGCCGCGCTGGCCCTGCGTTGCCTCCTCCGAAGGGGCCGCAGCCCACCCTGGGACGGAGCTTCAGCCGGGAGGAATGAACAAGTGTCAGTCGAGTGTTTACGGATCTGGCCAGGACCCTGTCCCCCAGTGCAGTTTACGGGCAAAAGCCGCAGAATGTGTATATCCATTGCAGGTGATGTGCCACACTAATGAAGGATGTTTATGTGGGAGGTGGGAGGTGTGGGAGGTGGGGCATATGAGAATCCTTATAATTTTTGTGTAACATTTATGTAATCTAAGTATCTTTAAAAAAAAATTTTTTTTTAAGTAAATAAATTAATAAATAAATAAATCAGCCAGGTCAAGGCAAACATTGAAAAAAAAAAAAAATCACCGGATGGTTTTCCCTGTTCCGAGCCCTTGGGATGCGGCGCCGCCCTCTGTGACTCTGGGGCAGGTGTGCCCTCTGCTGCCTCCCAGCACCGGGCCTGCACGGGGAGGTCCCGTCCCTTCTTTCCCCCAGACTGAGACACCTCCAAGATTACAGGGGCAGATCCGTTTTCCCCCTTTGGACTGTACCTCACTGGTCTGGAAGTCCTCCGAAGTCATTATTTTTCCAAAGGAATTTGGTTTCATGCTTGTGTAATAAAGCCAGATTTTATTTGCTTTTTGCCCCCTTCCTCCCCTCCCACCCCCTCCTTTTTCCTTTTGACTGCCATCCTTCTTTCTGGACGAAAAATTGAACTTCTTTTGAAGTGTTGCACTATAGTTTGTACTCAGGGTATTCTGAATCCCACTGGTTTCCCAATTTTAACTGGATTCCAAAGCTTTGACCAAGGATATTTTTTAAGAGGTTCAGGCTTATGCCTTTTCGTAGTGCAAGGATTTGTATGCCTTTGAATTTCATGGGCTCAGTGACTACAAAGAGATGCATAATAAAATTGTTTAAAAAATTTAAAGGTGTTTCTAAAGATTTTATATTGAAATTGAATGTTTATATTTGCTGAGCTCTTAAAGAAAATGGTAGAATACTCAAAAGATTTGTTTAGGAATAGTTGACTTGTTAAATTCTTTTTAATTGAATAAAAAACTGTATTGAAACCACATGGCTTGTGATGAACGAATGACTGAATTGTAAAGAACTAGTGTTGGTTACAGGGGATGAATGACCTCCATGTAGTGGTCTTAACATACAAATCCAGCAATATTACATTAAGGATAATTTTT